>OY660871.1:35153448-35403448 GCA_962446985.1 Xyrichtys novacula
TAACTGGGATGTAGCCGTCTTAGCTAACCCTCTTCAGAGTGGTGGTGGTGTTGGTGTTCAGGGTTGAAGTGATGGAGGCCGAGAATAATCGGAGCCTCACCCTCTCTCTCTCTCTTTCTTTCTTTTAGTATCTCTCCATCTCTCTTTCTGCTCTCAGTTTGAGGGGCTTTGCTCGGTGTTGGCGGTGGTGGGGGCGGAGCCTAACCACAACAGGGCTCTGGGCACACAGAGCAGCTTTAATTAGAAGGGGCCCTGTGCCATGTGCCACCACATGTGAGTGTGTGTGTGTGCTGGAGCATTGTCTCTCTGCACATGTGCGGGTGTGTTTGGTGTGTGATTAGCCGTGTTTTCTCGCACCTTCAGCAGAGTTTGTTGGCGTGTGTTTCCATGGTTTTGTGTGAGGAGGTTTTTGTCGTACTAAGCGTGTACGTCTCCGTCTTTGCCTCCACTGCTCTAGCATCAGATAATGCAAATGAAGACAAACCCGTTTCTTCTGTAGTCAAACAACCAGGATCTTTTAATTTAAAAATGCATTTGGGTCGTCACGGGGGGCGGCGTTTGAAGCCATCAGCCTCCTATGGAGAGAAGCTGTGGGTGAGGGCGGATGCGCCATAGGAGCGGGCGCTGGGCCGCAGAAGGGAAAGATGGCGCCACGGCTGGTTTGGACTGGTTGGACAACTTTTGTGCATTTCTGTTTTTTCCTCTGATTGTTTTACCGAGGGGAGTTTTTGATATGGAGGCATTACTCGCAAGCCAATCAGAGCAATCTCTGCACAGAGGGTGGTTTCTGATTGGCCGAGTGGTTTCAAGGCGGGGATGAGGGGCCACTTGGTGACATCACAAAACGAAGGGTCAGGACATTTAAGGGCTGCTTTAGGCTGAGCGAGGAAACAAGGCCCCAGGCCGGGAGCGTGGCGCCTTTGTTCAGAGTCCCCGTGAACCGCTCTTGGATCTGTACTCCGTGTTTCGCTCTTTTTCCACTCACTTCACCTCCTTCTCTGGTCAGTCTGTATAATCAATCACATCATGTCAAACTAAAGAGGTGGACTCTGGCTCAGTCAATAACTTTTTCATCTGCTTCCAGGTCTGAAGTCGGCCCATGTCACGCCGCCTGTGGCTTGAGAGGATGGGTAGCCTTAGGGGTTGGTTGTTATCTTTGGTTATCTAGCTGTATGAGTGATGTACATTCTTCATAAAGCTAGATAACCGAAAGTAACAAGAATCCCATTACACTCCTGAAAAGGCATCAAGACCCCAAAACGCAACTCCCTCAGAGAAAACACTGAAAACCTCCTTCGAGATCTGAAGACGCAAAACGGACAAAAAGGAGGAGGCTGGAGCCTGATGCAGATGAAGGTAGGATGTGTTTGAGTGTGTGTGAAGGTGTGACAATCCAACCATGAGGGTTTGAGACGCTTCACACATGACTGTAAGGCTTCGAACACGCTTTGACTCTCAGTCTGTCACCACGTAGACATGCAGGACGTCATGAAACAAACAGGACACGGTCGTCCAGATTCAGCGTTCTGCAGTGATGGTGCAACAGGATCACTTTTAATCTAATAAGCCCCATGATCCTGGTGTGTGTGGCTGCATGCAGGGGCTTAGCCGTACTATCACATGGCTGGGAGTGACAGACTCGCAGAAAAAAGGACCCACGGGTGGACTAAAACAAGTCGCTATTGGCTAATCAGTTTGGTAGCCGGTTTACTCAATGCTCTATTCACCGATCCAGATGCATGAGTCCCTGCGTCTTTACGAGGACATGCAATAAGACAAGAATGTGCTGCATACGGGGCGATGAATTATACATATGTTCAGACTTGGATAGTGTGGGTTGAGAGTACTCCCTCCTCAGAGTTAATCCGGGCGCCAAACTCCCCACCGGCACCTTCGCCGCACACAGACCCAAATTTATTTGAGGCCAATTTTGTTAAGTTGATTTTTTCCCTCCTTCCCACCTTCTCCTTTACTCCTTTCTCCCTCGTGCATAAAAGCTGTTTGATTTGGGGTCCTGGCCGTTGTTTGATTTGACGTGACAGTTGGCTTGGTTGTGAATGGGCCGTGGCAAAGCCTCCATTGCAGGAGGTGCTACCATGTGGAAAGGCCTGATGGGATATCTCTGAATGCTGCTGTGTGCGCACAAGGCGAGGCGAAGGGGGGGAGTGGTCGAGGGGCAATCAAGCAGAAAGTGCCCCCAGTGACGAGATCCATGAGCAGGACACGGAGAACAATCCCAGCCTTCGGGTCCTCTGCAGCGGGCTCACGGTGAGGAGTAATTGGTCAATCAGATCTTCAACCTCCAGGCCTCTGATGGCTGATTGAAGGTGTGATTTCCTTTCTGCCCATCAAAGCTAGAGGGTCACTCCTGCTGGGAGAGGCCGTGAAGGATTGTTCTCGAGGTCTCCAGGCTCTGGAGCTCTGAGGCTCCAGTATATTCCTGGTGGCGGTTGGCCGTCCCAAACGTCACTCTCAGGTTTGGAGATATTCAGATTGACACGCCGCAAATCTGAAAAGGCTGAAGTGAGATTCCTGAAGGCGTGCATGGCAACCAAAACTCACAAGCCCTGCAGCTGTACATGCATGCATGCCTGCTGCAGTGCAGGTGCAGAGAGTGACATTTGAGCTAGAAACGAGGAGTGACAGCTAGAGATGTCCTCTTCTTGGGTGCAAAGTTGTGCACGGTTCCTTCTCTGACACGATAGAAAGACGACGCACATGGTTTCTCTGCAGGTGCAAATTTAAACATTTTGCACATGCAAGGCCGGCAGATTCTCAGTGCTGGAGAGATAACTCCTCAACCCTTCCTGCTTCCTTTCTGTGTCAGTTACAGTCGTGGGGCTAAATAGGAAGTGAAGTCTTGGACAGATTGTGTTTATACCCTAAGCTGTGCCCTGGGAGACACATGTCATAGTGCAAACGCTTTGTGCTAGCTCTGTGTGCGGCACAGTTATATCGCTAACACTCCACACAGGGGACCCGACGGAGAGACCGTCTTAGCTTCTGCCTGCCTGGAAGTGGCACAGAGATGGGTGAGCTCCCCAAAAACCACCTTAGGGCTTTTTCTCTCTCTCTTTTCCTGTGTCCCATGGCAGGGTCTGAAATAGAGAGAGAGAGAGAGGGTAGAAGAGGAGGAGGAGGAGGAGGGTGGTGGGTTTGTCTTTGCTCTCATGCACTAGGCAAGCAGATTTAGACTCCAAGTGTCAAATAGAAAAACAGCCATTGTGGCCGAGTCCTGCTGGCCCCCCCACCAGTAGACTTTACAGTCAATAGAGCTAGTCCACTTGTCACTGAGGGACAAAGCACCCCTTTGCCTCCCTTTCACCCCCGCCGGGTCCGAGCAGCCAGACAGTTTTCTGAATAAGACCCAGTGATTCCTGCCCCCTTTTCTCTGCCTCTCTTTCTCCGCTCGGGACACACCAACAGGGTCTGGAAAATGGCTTCGCTGTTGGCCTGGAGCACAAGGCCAGACCTGTTATTTTCTACGACAGCGCCGCGTTCCCTCCAAATGAATGTGTCTTGCAGAAGTCAATGGGCCTCCGCAGACAAAGGAGATTAAGTTTGGCAACTTAGCGGTAACAGGTGTACCGTGGTCGGACCACACGGGGGGCGGCTGCTGCTGTCTGACCCGCTCGCTCCGTTTGGTTTCGAGTCGTCGGAGATAAAGATGAAATTTGTTTAGTGTGCTGAGACGACAAGATTCCCTCAGACCTTGTCAACTCAGAAGTTGTAGAGGAGACTTTGTGTGGCCCGGCTGTCGAACACCGGCCTCTTATCATCTTCGCTGCGTTTGAAAGCGCAGCTCAGTATTTGCAACATTTCTCCGCTGATTTGCCAAGTTTTCTCCAAAGGGAATCTGCGGATATCTTTAGATCTGGAGCTGTGCTCACCCAAGGGAGCGAGTTAAGGGTAAACAATGCGGGCACAGAGAGGAAGAAAGAAATATCAGAGGGAGTGCAGCACGGCGCCGAGGCATGAATACATTTTCGCATTTAGAGCCGAGACAGTGATGTTTTAAGAGGGGAAGTATCTTTCAAAGAGGATGAGTGAAGCCTTTTTTTTGTCCTATGTGTAGCCTCAGTATTTCCAACCCGGGTAAATCGAGCCATTCAGCAGCAGAATAAACAGAGACACTTTCAGAGCCGGAGCGAAATACTGCGTGCATTTGTTTGTTTCAGTGGTTAATAAAGCTTTTACCGAGAGCTCGGCCCTCAGAAAAAAAAAAAAAAACATTCTGCTGAAATGACTTGGCAAAGCATCCGATGGAGGGTCTGTTCAGACTGAAGCTGCTCCCGCTGCCATTGTCTAGCTCTCTCTCTCACACACCTACGAGTCCAGAGTGAGCACACAATTTCATTGTTGCGTGAGCTGTTAATATCAGAGGCTTCACAATAGAGCCCATTCGACATATTTGCATAAGGCACTTTTCCAACAAGGACCCGGAGAGGGCTTGAAAGCTGGCCCACTCCAGTGCCAATGGCAAAAAAATGTCAAGTGCCAATTAGGAGAGGTTTGCCACCATTCAGCGGTACCCCACCCCTGTCGGCCTTCCCCTCCCTGCTTACCCACCCCAACTCTCTCACACTCCAAGTCACCCCTGTTTTTACCACCTTATTCCATTTTCACTCATAGTCTTCCCCTACTGACACCCAGAGACAAAAGCTGGCTCCCTCCTCGGCCGGCTAATGGAGGATCCTTTCTGCCGCGCTCCGAGTATTATCAGAATCAGACAGCGCGCTCTGTTCACCGATTAGTCAGCTTTCTTTGTTGATTTCTTTGAATAGAAGGGTTCACGAACCACGCGGCTTAACCTGAGAGATACAGACTCCACCTGCCAGAGAATATTGAACTTAGCACGCCGGTTACATTGTGCTGCTCGCAGGTTTGCACAGGCAGGTGTGGGGAGGATTTCGGTGCTGGTTTTAAGGCTTTTAAATCTAACCTCTTTCTTCTCAGGCCGCTGTGTGTTACTGCTAATAACATTTAGCCCCTTAATGATCGCTTTAAGCTAGTCCTGCTTATTATTTTTGCACTGATGCACGCACAAAAACAGAGCATCCTATTATGAAGCTTTGAGTCAGCTGTTAGGGCTCAAAAGGAAACGCACAACAACAGAGCAGCCAGCTTTGCCAGAGCTACGTCACATTCAAGCTAGCTTAACTTGTGTCAACAGAGCTGAGCAGCGGCTCAAAACGTGGTTTTATTCCCACTAATGCCGAACCGCAGCTGTCACATGCAGGGTAGGTGTTGGTGGCGGGAATGCAGAGCATCACCGGTGTCCTTGAATTTTTACGTAGCGTGGTGTTTACATGAGCTACAGAAGGCTCAGACATCAAACAGAAACACACACAAAAAAACAACAACCCGCTTTCCCGTAAAAATGACAAGGGTGCGGCAAATTAGAGGCAAAAAAATGAAGTGGTAGGCACAATAAAAGAAGGTAATCGTGTTTGTCCAATTGGGCTAGCGTTGTTTTCCACAGAGCGTTTACCTAACTTACCGCCTCCTGCCACTCAGAAGGATTTCTCTCTTGTCCCCTTTTTCTCTTTCATTCTTTCATTCAATCTCTGTGTCGAGTTTTTTTTTCTTTCCCACCCTTGATTCTCAGATGGTTGGATCTGATTTGCATGCATTTGCATAATGAAAGTCATTTGCATGCTCAGGGGCAGACTGTACCATGAGAACAGACATGAAAAGGTGTGTGTGTGTGTGTGTGTGTGTGTCGTATGTATCCGTGAACTATACATGTGCGTTTTGATGGATAAAGCACGCTCTAAAAAATGTCCCTCTTGCCCTCTGATTTTTCCCATCCCTGTTTTCTGTGCAGGCGGACCGGCAGCACCTCGTCACTGAAGGAAAGCTGGCAAAAGGAGACTGAAAAACAGAGAAGAAGGAGGAGGAGGAGGGGTTGCTGTTGATTCTGCCCTCCCTCTCTCCTCGCCCTCCTCTGCATCGCCTCTTCCCTCCTCCTCCTCCTCCTCCTCCTCCCTTCCTCCTCCGCTCCATCCTCAGCAGACTGCCCCTTTTTCCTGTACAACGAGACGCAGCCCGCGCCACCATCTTAGAGCAACACTGGCATGAAATGGAAGTGGAAGGACCAGCCAGTGCAGGTAACTCCAAACCCACCGCGCCCGCCATGTTGCATCCCTACGTCGGCGCCACCCCAGACCCCTCTTCCCCCTCCCCATGCCCTCGTCTCTTTCCCTGGCAAACTATCGCCCCGGTTTTAATCACCTCGGATATTTTTGTTAATTGCATCCTTCACACGGATGGGCGGAGGGGAGGGCGAGCTGATGTGGGCGGAGCGTGTGTTGTATGTGTGTTCACATTAAATCACTCTTGCTCTCAATGCCTCTCTCAGGAGGCTTTCAGCGGGCATCTGTCCTCCGCAGCGCCATGTTTTCTTTACCGTTTGGGAATTCTCGTGCCATCCTCACACGCGTGTGCCCCGACATGGCGGCGACGGCGGAGACACGATGCGAACCGTGCGTCATAGACAATATAGAGTCCCACAATACAGTCCCAAACTTACAGACGTGAATCAGTGAGGTGAGGTGATTTAGCTCGCCGTATTTTTGCATGAACAGAGCGAAAAGTGACGGATTCATGCCGAAAATCTCTTCCTCAAACAAGGTCAAAAGAAATGTCAAGAAGGACTCATCTGTAGAGAGGACACTGATGATATCCCTGAGCCACTATTCACACTCTCCGACAGCGAATATTGTGGCGTGGAACAAAACCGCACAAAGCGGCGGACTGATAATGGAGAGGAGCTGGTGGAGAAGCGAGAAAGTGGAAACCTTCATGGACAGAGTCTGGAAAGCTCTGGAAAGCCTCTCTTTGTGCGAGCGGCCGGTGTTGGAGGGCCGTCGGTGCTCAGACAAGTCGAGTATTGTTCTCCCCGAGCGAGCTCGTTATGCAGCGCGGCATTATTCCGGGCGAGGAGCTCCCAACTTTGAAAACCGCTTAAACCAAAACACCAATTAGCATCGGCTGGGCTTGATTAAGCAAGGCATCGGGTAAACAATGCACGCCATTGTCCACGCAACAGAGAGCCCTCCCTTTGTTTGTAGTGGTGTGGAGGTCAGACAGAAAGGAACGGTGCTGCTGACGCAAACTTACAGTCAAGTCCATCATGCTATGCTAGCGGAGAGGGGCTGACGGTTCACGGTTCGATCAAAGACCCGTTTCCAATATTTACACACACTTTGCTGTAAGTGGCGCCGGTTTCAGAAGGAGGTCATGCCAAGCGCTCTCTCTGTTGATATTTTTGCTGTCGAAGCGGAGGCGTCGCTTGGCTTTCCTGAGAAGTGCGGCGGCGGTAACTGTGTCAAACCCAAAGCGCACTAATCACGGAAAGGCCTCCATAAACAGGTGGTAGATTGAGCCGAAAAGGGGGCCGGGGCCGATCTCAATTTACTGTGTAAATTATGCAGAGCCCAAAACAATGCTCACAGTAGACAGTGGAGTGGCTGGCGTTGGCTAATGAGATGATGAGAAGCCTGGGAGGGCCGCGGTGAGGGGGTGGGCACGGCCAGCAGCTTGTGTCTGGATGTGTGTGAGAGAGAGGGTCTAGAGGAGCTCTGGGCAGAGGGGAGCAGACACCATCCCGTCTCTTGCCCAGACTGAGAGCTGCAGAGGGAGGGGAGCAGGCAGGCAGCTGGGGCACCCTGCCCCCATCACTCCTGCAAGAGCACCAGCCTTGGGAACCTCTATGGCAGGGGTCCCTGCAACACTGGCACGTAAGGGGCCCCCCAAAAAGTCTGGCTGCAACCCCCACATCACCACCGCCTCCCTCTTGTCTCCCCATCCACCCCTCCCACCCTAATGTGAGGCTGGGGGCCTGGGAAGGACTTCAAGTTCACGGCCAGACCTCCTATTGAGCTGACAGCCTGACTGTTTGCTCAATTCGGCTCCCTATTCAGAGCCGTCCTGGAGGAGGGGGGTGTGCAGAGAGGGCTGACGGGGAGGGAGGGGGACACGGTGGCACTGTGATAGCTATTCATTCAGCGGAGTACAGAGCGAGAGGGGGAGAGAGTGAAGAGGGACGGGGGTGCATAAATAAAAAGTGAGGAATCCCGGCTCAAAGTTTGCTTTGAGCGGTGTGCGCCTCTCTCACACCCTTTTACTCTCTTAATTACCGGCGCCTTCCACTTTTCTCCCCCCTTTTCTCCAACTACACCCCATCCACCCTCCTCCCCTCTTCTCCATCCTCACCCATCACACACTCAAACTCCTCACACACACACACAAACTCACCATCATTCTCATCATCCCCTCTATCCCCTGGTTTTATTGGGCCACATGCTGGGGCTGTAAATTTACTATTAACAAGCTTATTCACTGCAGTCCTCTCAACAAAACACGACCACGATGCCAATAACTCAACGCGACACCAATACCCCAAACTGCCTTTCTGCTCCACTACCCTCACTCCCTCCTTCCTCGTCTCCTCACCTCTTCCTTCCTAAACGTCGTGGCGTACTGCTAAGCGCCAACTTTAACCCCCAATTTTCGCTGCATCCAGAACGGCTGCAGTTTTTGCCAATTCCTACGGGATCTGTTGGTGAAGCGAATTTCATTGCAGATTACGGATAATCTTGAGAACTCACAAGAACCTGCAGATTCACGTTCAATCACACGATAACGAGTCGTCTCTCTAAAGACAGACACATAGACATATAAGCAGTAGATTGTGTCCTTCCAGAGGAGGAAATCTACTTCTAGACTTCTAGAATCAGCATCTCCTCATCCATGGTGTCATCGGGGTGAAATGACGTCTAAAAACCTTTCACTTGTTCGTCTCCGCCCGTTTGCATGGTGTGACTTTGAAAAGAAGCCGGATGTTTTATTTTGTGTCTGTGCCCGACTTCCTTTCCAGCACGGGTTAATCTGTGCTGAATTTATCCGCCATGCTCCGGCGTCCGGCGAACGGAAAGAAGTCGGTGTAAATTGACACGTTAACTTGAATGGTTACGATCAGCTACGATCGGAGGATACGACCTTTTAGGAGACGATCAGGATGAAGGTGGAGATCGGGGGTAACACATTTTAAGTTGCGGTTGTTGGTTTCTGCGGCTAAACCTGCACGCCTGCATCATGGGCTCTTTCCGCACCCGCTGACCTGCTGTAATATTTTAAGTTGCTTGTCTGAGCTGCTGGAAAATGTAACAGAAAAAAACATAGATTGCCCTCTGAAGTCCACCTCAGCCTAGCTTAGGGCGTGTCACATGCTTCCTCTTTGTATTAGCGGCTCGTAGCGTACCAGGCGCCCGCTAAGGCCTTTCAACTTCAGCCTCAATCCCTCATCAGCTGCTGCCAGATTTAGGGCACGAGAGAGCCGCCCCTGCAGGCTCCTTTTTCTAAAAAAGATCGTCATTCACTCTCTGCCGTCGTCAATAATTGTTTTGACATTCACATGATTGTGTGTTTTTGCTTCCTTAAAGGTATAAAGCTGTATCTTAAGGTCAGATCTCCTTTATTTTGCAGGTGTTGGTGCACAGAGGTCCCAAACCCACAAACAGAGGGGGACAGCAGGGATCCTCGTTCTGCAGTCTGGACTCCAGAGCCGCTGGGGCTCCTGTCTGCACACGACTCCTGCTGCAACATTTGGAAATCTCTGCACAGTTTGCACCTCCAACACGCTGCTGCGTGATGCATTATCCGACCTACATGACCATGAAGAGCTGAGAGAGCGTCATGGAGGACTCTGACTTTGGGGGGGTGGTGCTGAGGAGAGGAGATGTGGACGAACTCCTCCTAAAATGTGACTGTGACTCATTTTTGAAGGTGTCGGTGTTGTGAAGATTTTTACTCTCAAATATCAACATGAAAAACATTTTTACTCCTAAAAGATCAAAAATATGAGTTTTACAAGAGCTGGGCAAACATGACTGTGACTGATTCAGACAAACGTCCTCGTTCTTGACGGTGTTATATTGAATTTTATCACTTTACAAAAGTTTTGGACTTAAAAGATCTTAAAAATGTTTAGAAGAGCTCCATGAAGGACTGAGAGAGTTAAAACAGAAGAGGATGAGGATGAACTCCTCTGAAACTCTGACTCAGTTTTGAGGGCGGAGCAGTTTGGACATTTTCACTCATAATTATGTGGACATAAAATCATCTAAAAATGTTTTAAAAGTCCGACATTAGCTGAGCAAACTTCATGACAAAGCAGGCTGTGTTTATTATTCTTATTCTTTGGGGAGTGGAGTTGAATTTTGTTTTTTTTTTTTCCTGTTTAAAATTTTATTTAGACTTAAAATCTTTTTAAAAAATGTCTCAAAGTGTTACAAAAGCTGAGCACACGTCGTAGATATTGACAGACTTATCCAGAACAGCGATTTTAATCATTTTTAAAGTGTAGCGTCAAATTTTTTTACAGTTTTTTACACTTTTATATGAACTTTTATGTAGATTTAAAGTTTACACGACTTCAGACAAAGACGTGTGGACAAATTGTACAGAAATATGACTCCTGTTTTTATATTTTTGAAGTTTTTTCTTCATTTTTATGATTTTATTTTATGTTTTCATTTATAATCAACAATATAGACAAAGAAGGGATAAGTGACACTAACATGTAGGTGATATTGAAGAGTCGTAGCCCCCGTTTAGTTTGATTTCTCTTCGGTTATAGTTGCCAGGACTCAAAGACGCGTGAATGTGAGACCCACGGCAGCAGTGAATAAAACTGCACTGCGATTGGACGGCTCCGTGTGTCGGCTGACACAATGGCGAAGGAGTGAGCTGTCGTCTTTATACTCTATGCAACTGTCTTTTTTTATCCTTCTTTATTTTCGTTTAAATCCCTGATGGGTGGGGTTCCTTTTTATCTTCATCCTCTGAGTTTTTATTTTTGGGCTACCAGTTTATAAACGTCCCTTTAAACACGGACGAGAGCGACGACCAACACCAACACGAACACGAAGAAGAAGAAGAAGAAGCAGCAGGCGACACTCCCGTCGCTCCTACACTGACACAGAAATGACACTCAGAGTGTGTGTGTGTCCGAGTGTGTGTGTCCGAGTGTGTCGCTCGGTCTCACAAACACACAAAATACCGGTGTGTGTTCGATCGAATCCTTCCCAGCAGGCTTTGCAGCTCAGTTACCTGCTCCTTTTGGGTGAGACATGACAAATACATTGGCTTCAAACACTGCCTTAATTTCCTGTCCTTGACATTACAGCACACACACACACACACACACACACACACACACACACACACACTCTCTCAAATGCAATAAAGCCAGCACTATCACAGCTAATTCATTCTATATTAATTTTCGGGAAGTGGCAAATTTTTTTTATTACGATTGATAATCTATGCAAATCTTTTAAATATGACTTTAAACAATCTATGCAGAGCTTTTTGCAATTGATTCAAGGAAGACTATCTTGGCCTAATTTAGAAAATGTATTCTTTTGATAATCACGCACATCCCAGCGCTCCAGACAATTACTTATCTGCCTGGATAAGCTTGAAATGATGTTTTTAATCTTTGGCTGAGAAAAAAAAAAAAAGAGGGTTCTGCCTTCTGATATCATGAAAAGCCTGAATCGAGGTCTAAAATAATTAAACGGGTTGCACTAAATCTCACATCAAACACATCTGTTCACGGCTTGTTTTATATATATGATGATATTTGTGTTATGCAATCTCTGACTGCCCTGGATGAGGGGTGACCACATGTGCCTTTGTATGCTAAACTGTTGGAATATGAATAAAAGTTTACATGGAAAACAACGCAAACATGAACGTGGGTGTCACTCTGTGTTAAAGCGAGGAGGCTGCAGAGCTCCTTCTTCTTCTTCTTCTTTAGAGAGGCAGAGATGTAAATATGTGCGTATCGAGGGAGACGAGGCGCTAAAAAGCTAAATATACCCTCGGCTGGCAGCTTCTTTTTCTATGTTTTGCTTTTTTTGTGGCCGTCACGTCTTCAGAGAAATCAACTGCGAACTGTTCCAACAAAATGTTTCCGCCAAATGAAAAAGATGATCACGATTCCTGGGAGATCAAACCGTTCCACAAACACCATCAGGGCGGTGGGTTTATTTTCTGTTACAGCAGAGCTTTGTCCTGCTTTCATTGATCAAACAAAAGATGCTCTGTGAAAATCTTGACCCTGTTTCTCTCTCTCTCTCTCTCTCTCTCTCTCTCGTCGGCGGCGGCGTCTAAACGCATAATAAGGTAAAAAGCGTCCAAATGTGCCATTAACCTGATGGTTTCGCACACGGAGGTGAAACAAAGAGCCTCATCACGGGTGATGTGTGTGCAGGCCTCGGCGTGCTGTGCTCAACACTTCCCCGGCGTGCTTCGCTGTCTGACACCACATATGGCGAACGCGCCAACACCGACATATGGGCCTCTCACAATTCATTAGCATTGTCATGTAAAAGAGGGAAATCCTCCGTAAAACAAATGAAATGTAACCCTTAACTGTACAGGTTGATCACGCGCCTCTTTTCATTTATCCCTCTCTTTTATGGAGTCTCCTGTAACGCAATGAAAGAGCTTTTTAACGCCGCTCCAACGCAGCCCCTTGGGTGTCTGCATCCTTGGTGCGTGGCGGCGGCGGCGGCGGCTTTACAAGCCGTTCTCCTCTTGTTTACAGCCGCGCTGTGCGTCCAAATGAGCCGTAGTACACATAAACAGCAGCTCCATGCAAATATTACACTGCCCTTATTAACCAGGGCAGCCTGCAATTACATTATGTCCCCGGCGTTTACATCCAGAGAGCGAGCGAGCGAGCGAGCGAGCGCCGGCCCTCCGTGACAACTCCCCTCGCCCTGCGTGTTTCTTGGCGGCGTTACGGCCCCTCATAATCTGATTCACAGTTTTTGTCATGCTGCCAAGAGGCGAGTTGCATTAGCCGAGCTCTATAGGCCTTAATGAACTGAGTGTCAGTGTTAAGCACACTAGAGCGAGCTGGAGTGACGGCGAACAAGCAGCCTGTCATTTGCAGCCATGTTGGATCAGAGTCTAAGTTATAGCTGCTCGCTCTCTGAGGTTTGTCACGTCTGCGAGACTGAAATCAGTCCTCCACGCACTCCATCATTTCGGCGTCTCCGAGAGGACAGGAGAGCTCGCGTACGGGGACGCTCAAACCGGCGAAGGGCGTGGCTTCTTTTGGACACAACACACAAAATGGCTGTTCCCTATATCCTGAAACCGAGGGGATCCGATTCCAAGATGGCGCCGCGGTGACATTAATGTCCGAGCAGATTATTAGAAAATGGAAAGGCCGCACTGAGAGCCAAACAATTGATGGACGTTTACACAAGGGCCGGTGTCAGAGGGGGTCCGAAGTGGGAAATGGCGGGTTTTGGTCCACGTCCAAGGTGGAGGGACTCGGGTGGCGCTCCTTTCAGCAGTTCCTCAGGACGGTCATTGGTATGCAGGAATGCTCCCCCAGCACGCCATTCTGAGGCTGATTTTGGAGGGAAACTGTTCGGTCGCCATGACAGAGGATGTGTGTGTCTTTAGATCCGAGCGTGGTCAGTGCCAAGAAAAAGTGGGCGTCCGGCCAGATCGGGCCACCTTTTTTTTTTTTCTGTAGCTGACCCCCTCCCCCAACGCCATCTCCCCAACAACGCCCCCCCACCCAACAACACCCCCCCACCCAACAACACCCCCCACTGACGGAGCAGCTCGGCAACTAAACCGAAGACCAAACAGAGCTCCACATATACGTCCTCCTGCAAGAGTTCCTGTTGTGAGAATTACGATGAGAAATAAAGTGTGTGTTCGTGCACGTGTGTGTGCACGTCTGTCCAGATGCACATGTGTGTGTGTGTGTGTGTGCGGCATCATCTGAGCTCACACACTTGCAGTCTAACTGTATCAAACACACCGACCCTGAAGGAGCAGTTTCTTCTTCAGTTTTTATCTCCTCATTATTTTTTCTTTTTCTTTTTTTTCTCATTTTTCTGTTTTCTCTCTTTTTTCTAAATTTACTTTAACTCTGTCATTTATGTTTACAAAGTGTGTCTAATGTCAGTTTACATACGTGGATCGAGTCCTGCGTGACCTAAAGTGTGTTTTTGTAATTTACGTTGAATTTTATCTCTTATTACCAAAAGTCTGACAGTTAAACATCAATATTTTACCTTATTTTACACTATAGTAATGTAATATTAATTTCACTTTTCCAGATTTAAAGAGAAAATAATAATCTGAGGAGATGTGCTGAGACTGATTTGTTATTTTGCAGAATAAATACGAGGACATGTTTATTCTGAGGTGTTTTTTAATCATTTTTTAATGTTCTGATTTGTTTTTTCAGGTGATGTTGCTTCAGTCTGTCTCTTCTCATAAATATCTTTGATTTTTAGTTGATAATTCTGCTTCTGAAGCTTCATATTTAGTAACTTGTGAAGAAGTTGAAGTTGTAGTCTGAGAAAAGTCGTGTTTTTCTTCACGTGTTTAACGTGTTCACGCCTCCTCTTAAACCCTGAACTCTCTGGATTATGAAGGTTCGACTTTTGCCCTTTGACCCCAGAGTGATGGGGTCACTCTGGGTGATGCCGGGTCCCTTTAAAGGGTTTTTATATGAGGACTGATGTTGGAGATACTTCTGCACCTTTAGACCTGGTTCATGGTTTTGTTTTGTAGACCTGGTCCGTCGTATTATTTAGTCTCCAAAAGGTCGTTTGTGTTGAGCGTCTGTCACTCGGTGTAATTAACATCTTAAAAATGAGGTCGTGTGTCTGAATAAAACAAAGATGTAAACTAATGAAAGTACATTCAGGAATCTGTTTGTTCTTGTTTTGTTCTGTTTGTAACTTGAACACTTTTGTAAACGAGATTTTCATCTTTTCCTGTTGAAGAAATTTTAAACCGAAATAAAATATTGATTTATGAATAAATAACTTTTATTTATGGCAGAAAGAGTTTGACCTGCTCTGTTTATATGATACCAAACTTTGGTGTTTTTTCTCCAGGACCTTTTCAAGGACTTCAAGGACCTCAAACCAGAGAGAGACTCTGGGTTTGGGTCTGAATCGACACGTCCTGCTCACAGACGAGTGTTGCAGTGTCGCAGTCACAGTTTGTTTTTATCTGGAGGCTGAGGTAGCAGCTTTGCAGATTAGGATTTCACACACAAAGGATCCTTTTATGAATTATGATGAAATAATCTTTCAGATTAAACTTCCCAACACTTAAATATTTTACTCTCGAGTTTGACCGTATTAAAGTCCTTCATCTGATATTTTTATAACAATATTTAGACATTCCTGTACTTTTACAAAACCTTTAAAACAACAAACATTCAGGTATAAATCCACAGATTTTTCAGCAACAGGCCACCAGATTATTATTCCTCTTCTTAAAAAATGGTTCAGCTGTTCACTTTCTTTTTTCTGTCTGTTTCTAGTTTTACATTTGTGTGACTAAAACCATACAGTTGTCTGTATGAACCTGTCAAAGACTTCAGTCTTTTTTTAATGATTGTGTTTTAACCTGCAGTTTAGTTCAGCCTTACATGAAATGACACGTCGATCCAAGTGCAGCTCAGGTCGTTTTAAAGAAACCAGGATTGTTGCACACCTGGACATAAAATGTGAAGTAACTTCAAAATCATTGATGCACTAAAGTTAAACATCAGTTTAATACAAAGAAAGCAGATCTGTGGATTCATACAAATCAATTAACTTCTTAGTCTGGAGTGAAGGATGCATGTGCAGGTCTGAGTCCAAAAACAAACGAACGAACAGCAGGATAAAGTGAGGGTGTCGTGTATTTACAAATTAAGGCTCCAAGATGATCAAGAAAATCAAATGAAGAATATCAGGAAAAATCACAGAGTTAGTACGGGTCTTACTGTGATTTAGACTTAAAAACAACTTAAGGAGGAAGTTTATGATACAGAAAAACAGACAAAACCCAGATTTAAAATAATCCTCTGCAGCTGATGTGGATTATAATTTAACAGGAATAAATCATCATCCTCTTATATCACACATCCCTCTGTCCATGTGTGTCTCCTGACCCCCTGCAGCAGGTGCATGTTATTTTAACTGAGTCATCACCATGGAAACGTATTAAACTGTAAGTATTTTATAGTAAATATATAATAAAACATGCTGTGTTCATTCTGACATACTGACTCTGCCTGGTGAGAATACTCGGCACAGGTCAGGCTGCTGCTTCCCGCATTACTGCAGAACAACGACAGAAGATACTTTTATTAAAAATCCTGAAAAGTTCAGTTAAAATGTTGTTTTCAGAGTTTAAAGAGTTTCCTGTCGGCCCTTTTTAAAACTAAGAAGTTTGATTCTCAGGTATCCAGTCTGTCCCTCCTCGTCTCTGATGTCTGCAGCTTTATCACAGTTTTCTTCTCTGCTATCCCTGCCAAACTGCTCAGCTCCAACATGCAGAAGATACTCATGAGTAACGAGTGCTTAAATATACAGATGCAAAGTCAAACTCCAGCAGACCTGTGACCAGCAACAAAACCAACTTTTATAGAAGTAATTCACCTGTTTGATTGTAGCTCAGATAAACAAAAAACAACAGCTAAGCATTTAAAAACATTGAAGCTATATTTTATTATTAATTCTGCTTTTATTTTATCCATTGTTTTAATTGTTTCTTGATTGTTTTTTATCTTGTTGTTTTTGTCCTGTTATGTACAGCACTTTGTACAGCTGTGGTTGTTTTAAAGTGCTCTACAAATAAAGTTGAGTTGAGTTGAGTTGAGTTGTTTGATTATAGCTCAGATAAACATAAAACAACAGATAAGCATCTAAAAAAGAGAAGATTTAACCCTGCTTCTGAAATAGTTTTAACGCTGATTCAGTCATGAGGATTTAACACAAATCTACGGGACCTCCTGGGAATAAACCCACTCATGGTTTCAGGAGAATCAACAAACTTTATCCAAACATGAGGTGAGGTCCAGATTTGAATCGAAGTTACGGACTGTGATGCTGTAAATCAGACTGACTCTTGAAGTTACTGACAGTATTTGCAGGAAAACCTGAAGTTGCATGAATGCAGAGAGAAAACTGCAGCGGCTTGTCCTGCTTTTTGCACGTTATGTGATAATATTTGCTTCTCTAAAAACTGACAGCCTTGCACGTCTCAGAAAGTTTCCCTGCAGGTGAGAGGACCGTAAGAGTCTCCACCTCAAACCCACTGACAGCGACTGTACTTCTTTATTTTCTCGTTTTGCTCAGTTTGCACGCAGCTCAGACTTAAATACGGGGTTTAAAATCCACTCACACCCAGAGGCAATTTCTCAGAGCTTAGTATTTTTATAATGAAGGGGAAATACTCGAAGAAACTTTGCAGCTCGGGCCTGACGAGCTCCACGTCCGGATCAGTGAGGATGCTTTTCTCGGCGAAGGAAGGCGAGCGAGCTCTGTTGTGGAATGTCAAGTAGTTTGTCCGGGCCGGGTGACTGAAGCGGGAAGTGATTTGACTAATGTTTTCCCTTTCAGGGCGCTCCTCTGCACCACGTCCCCCTCCGTCCTCCCCAACCGCCAAAACCTCCCCAGAAAAACTTTACGGTGATGTCATTCAAATGCAAAGCAGGCGTGCTTTCAGCGGCTGAATGTGTGTGTGTGTGTGCGTGCACGTCTGTGAGCCACCCTGTGTACTTGTGTGTGTGTTGCTTGAGTGGCTGATTCCATTACTTGAAGGACCATTACGCTTGCCTGTCAACAGCCAAAAGACCTGAGAAAAATTAGCAGATTAAATCACTCGCCTCCTCTCCTCCTCTCCTCCTCTCCTCCTCTTCCTCCTCCTCTCTGCCGCTCTGAGCATCCAGGATGTGTCGCGTCAGGGAGGTGTTGTGACAAAATAAAAACTGTAATGCGCCTCTTTTGAAAGCAGCATCAGTATTTGATCAGTGACAGGTCCTAATTTTGGCGACAAATCTCTCAAAAACGACAAAAACTTAAAAACAATGATAATGGCGAGAGACACAATGAGGGCAGAGCTCCTGGGAAAGCGAGACGCTGGGAGGTAAAATCCTGTAAACAGGGGCAACAGCAGGGGAGAGTGGAGCTCACTGAGGTTTTACAGTCGTGTAGAGGGAGTTAACGGCTCAGTGTTCGTCAACATGTTCGCTAAAGGACGAGGGCGAAAGTTCAGGTGTCAGCGAGGGTTCAGACGATTTAAAGAGGAGGACGGAAACTCTGCAGGAAGATGAGACATGCTCGCCTTAAACTTTGGATGCATGCATAAAACAATAAACTGAAAATAGTCCTAAAATTTAAAAAACTGAAAGAATAATTTATGCCTCCAGTTAGATGTTAGTTAACTTACCAGAAACTCAGAATGTGGATAAAAGTTGGAGGAATGAAAACTATGACTGTCTGAACCGTGTTTAATTTCTCTTTAGAGCTCCTATATGGTAAACTGTCAGTTTGTATCCCCGAGTATGGAAGCGTTTTGCATTAACTTCATTAAAAAAAAGGAAACAATTTTTTTTTTTCTGTTTTCTGGACGATTTTTTTCTCTCTTTCTGTATTTTTTCCCAATTTTTTTCTTCTGTTTTTTGTACAAATACGTTTTTCCCTCTTTTTGCTCTTCAGACAAATTTTAATTCTGTTTTTTTTTTTGTTTGTTTTGTTTTTCAGGCTATGTTTTTTTTTTTTTTTTGCTCTTCTATATTTTCGGATGGATTTTTATTCTGTTTTTTTGTTTGTTTTATTTTCTTTTGTCTTTATATTTTTTAGAATATATTTTTTTGTCTTTCTGTTTATTAGACAAATTTTTATCTGTTTTTTTTTTTGTTTTGTTTTGTCTTCTGTTTTTCTATTTTTTCTTCTGTTTTATGTAGGAATATTTTTCCCCTATTTCTGCCTATCGGACAAATGTTTATTTTTATTTTTTTTTTTGTTCTATTTCTTTTTTATTTTTACTGTTTTTCAAACTTTTTTTGTCTTTCTGTTTTTTGGACACAATTTTGTTTTGTTCTATTTTTTTCATCTTTCTGTTTTTCTGACTTTTTTTTCCTGACAAAACAAGATACTTCAAAATCCTGTGAGAATCTCATACAGTCAGATCACATTAACCACCACAGCTGCTCCAAATCAGCTGATTCTCCAGCTCCATGATAACTTTGACTGCGGGGTCGATGAGAGTAAAACATGTTATCAGTTAAACATAGAGTATGTAAATCCTCTGATGATTCCATCGATGTGACTTAAAGAAAGAAGAATCTCCCAGAGTCTCAAAAGAAAGTCAAACTTGATTAAAATAAACAAATGGGCCGTGTTGTTTATTTCCAATAAATCGATTGGAGGAGGATGAAAGCGTCTGTTTTTAAATGATCATGATCCCAGAGGACAGGAAACACAACTAGTCTAAAAAAACAAAACAAAAACCCGTCTGAAAAACAGAAAAATTGGTCTGAAAAACAGCTTTTTTTTGGTGAATGCATTATCTTCCGTACCCTAGATATGTTTTTTTCTTCTATTTCTTTTCCTTTCTTTTCTCTTTACTGTTTCAACATTATGGACTTTGTATTACCTGTTTGTATCTATTTGTCAATTGTAATTGCAACAGGTGATAATAAAGTTGTTTGGAAAAAAAAACTGTCAAAAAAAAAATAAAGTTGGAGAACTAAATAACAGAGTTTGTCATTTTTCCTGCTATCATGCTTTATCATGTTTATCCTGTGTGCTCTATGACTCCACATGCTTTTCATAACATATTAATAAAAGAAGTTTCATGATGCCGAACTCGGTGCTTCTAAAGCCGATTTTTTTTTATCGGCTTTTTAATGTCATTGTAAACAGACTCGAGTCAGCTGAGACGTCCTTTAACTGAAGTGAATTTATGTCAAAGGTTTTCGTTAAAAGTGTTTAACACAGACAGGAGAACCAATAATCATGCTCAGTATTCAACGTATCTCTTGATTCATCACATTAAACCGACTGGGACTTGACTTTTGTTAAAAATACAAAATTAAAAATACAGGTAAACACGTCAGTCCAAATGAGATCACTCTAAACTTGACCGTGTTCCTGACTGAAAATGTCCCTCAACGTTCCACACAAGAGTTTACACACTAAGTCAAATCACACAAACGAGCTGCTCAGGAGGTTAAATGTAAAATCTGGACAGAGAAAGAAAGAGGAAGCTGAAAGTGACCGTGTTTTCATCGTGAAGCGTAAACCCTGTGAGCTGCCTGCTAAGGTGTTTCGGTCCATAATAGACCAATCAGGAGACGACCCAGTAAACAGGCTGAAAAGGGGGGGGGGGCATGTTGCCACCTACCAGAGCAGAGGCGGACATGCTTCTTTCAGTCATTCACTTCTTACTCAGAGCTTGTAAACTGGAACAAGGACAGAAGTCCAGTTAAATCACCTATTAGAGCTTTAAACAAAGCTTTGAGTGTGCGTGTAAACACACTGACTGTAATCGCCCGCCCCTCCGTACCCTCCCAGTCTGCTTCACAGATAGTTAGTGTTATTGTTAGAGGGTAATGAACATTAACCGACTTTATGTTCATTTGGATATGAGGCTGTACAGTGAGGCCTCATCGCTGCAGAGGCATCTGGAGACGCGAACAGCTGCTGTGTTTAAAGAAGAGCAAACACATTAAAGGACCAGAACCAGGACAGGACTCTGGAGTGGAGATCACCGCAGGGACTCAAAACCACTTCCAAAAACCTCAGATATTGACGAAATCCAGATACTATCCTGTAACCTGACCGATCAAAATCTGAACAATCAATCCTGGACCCTGAAACCTCCTCTCTAAAGAGCAGAGGGACCAGCTCCCAGTCTAAATCCAACATCCCTGATGGTACGAGGATCGTCAGAGTCCATGTCAGGGGTATCTTCTACATCTGTGAAGACTCCATTAATGCTGAACTAGATCTCCAGGTTTAGGAGCATCAGGACTCTGTAGTTGGAGTCACCGCATGGGCTTATTCAGGGGTTCGACACTAACTTTTTTAAATGTTCTCCTAAATTGAAAAAGTAAAGAGCACACAAAGAACTTTAGGGGCACAATGAAAATTGATCAAATAATGTTTGTCTTATTGGTCGACCTTAGTACTATTATAAGAAATCAATTTTAGGTCTTTTGATCACATGACAGTGAAGCTATTGAAGGAAAACAGCCTTTTCTGAAAACATCAACCGGTAATTTATTGACGGTCCCTTATTCAACAGGGTGTCGAGTAGATTTAACTGCACTGCTGTTGTTATTCCCGGTTATGGAGAGTGAGAAGACACCGGTAGATCCTCAGAGAATGTCCATCAGATATCCAACCTAAAACTAACTTCACCGCCGTATTTACAGGAAAATATATCCAACCTAAAACTAACTTCACCACTGTATTAACAGGAAAATATATCCAACCTGAAACTAACTTCACCGCCGTATTTACAGGAAAATATATCCAACCTGAAACTAACTTCACCGCCGTATTTACAGGAAAATATATCCAACCTGAAACTAACTTCACCGCCGTATTTACAGGAAAATATATCCAACCTAAAACTAACTTCACCGCCGTATTTACAGGAAAATATATCCAACCTGAAACTAACTTCACCGCTGTATATACAGGAAGAAAAAAACATTTGTTGCCTCAGCTGATTTTTTTAATGCCCCTAAATACATTTTACAATTCACACACATCTATTTTCAGTCGCAAATGCAAGTGAAACGGTCAAACTGTTGAACTTATCACTTGTCTGTTAACTGTCCTGAGGTCTGATGGATCAAAATCTAACACTCTAACACTCTAACAAGGCGAAACTTCCCAAGTAAGACCAGTTGTCCTTTCAACGAAAAACTGGAAATCATAGATGCTGCATCCTCAGTTTTAAACAACATCTACAGGTTTGGGAGCAACATCTGCGTCCATCCAGACATGAAAAAAAGGCAGAATTTCCCTTTAAGTTTAGATTTTCTGTGTAGTTTTGAGACTAACATGAGTTATTATTAAACACAGTAACAGTTTAGTTATATTCTTGTGTTTCCAGACTCCAGAGGTTTCCCCGTGTGTCCTTATCACAGGAATCCAGCAGAGCTTCTTCTTCTTCTTCGACCAAAACAAAAGAATAAATATCCAGATCCCACAATGTGGGAATAAAAGCCCCTCAGGTCAGATTAGCATTCTGGGAAAACAAAATTCCCCACTGGGGCGTTTGTTACCGACCAGATGGGTGTACCCCTAAAAAACCAGCGAGTGAGTGAAGAAGAGGAAGAAGAGGAGGAGGAGGAGGAGGAGGAGGAGAGAGGTTTGGCCCCCCAGCAAAGGTGCTGGAGTGAGAGGGGGAGGATGTGAGAGGAGAGGGGGGCGCGAAGAGTTAATGCCGACAGCTCAACAAAGGCCGCCACCGCCGCCGAGGGCAGAGAGGAGCACGGGAAAAGAGCGAAGGTCAAGGGGACCTCACGGGGGTTCAAGTTCAAGGCGACTGTCAGTGTCTGCGTTTTAACAGCCCCGCCACACCCTCCCCGTGCTCATACGTGCGTTTACAACAACAACAACAACCGCACCCCCACATCGCCGTTTACTCCTCAAACTTCCACACAAACCAGCTATTGTCTCAGCGCTCCTCCGGCGGGGGCCGCCAGGAGGCAAAGAGCAGGAGCAACAAGCAGGATCCCGGAGGCTCTCATGCTAATTCCTGCGTGAGAGTTTGAACCTGTGACGGCCTCCTCACGCCGGGGTTTTGTGTGTTCGCCGGCTGTGGGTGGTATCGTCGGCGAAGAACAGGAAATGTTCAGTGACTTGCATGAAATGTGTTTTATTTAGAGCGCTCAGACGGTTCAGGGACGTGTCTGTCTGGTGTCTGGAGGGTTTTTGAAATACCGAGACGTCGAGTCTAGACGGCGCCGAGTTGATTTAAAGACGAGACCTTTTATAGTCTTTTTACTCTGTGATGCACTTTGAGCCCCTTCTGTGTCCTTCAGGGTTAAAGTTTGAGAGAACAGATCTTAAAAGTTTGAGATCAGGAGTTAGAAGGAAGAGAGACCTGCAGTTTACCTCAATGATTATACATATAAAATAGAGATGACAAAATGGCGCCTGTTCATAGCTGTGAATTCAGCAGAAAAGGAGCGGACAGCGCTGGGTTTGCAGAGCCGAGGCCTAATGAGGATTTTAAAGTCAATTATCTGGATTATTTCTGCTGCTCTGTCATGTCAAAGGCTACACCGACACGCCAAAACAATTCAGCGTGGACGACAGAGATTCGATCTGCCTCAGGCTGTAAGATCTGCAGAGGAACGGAAAGAAGTCGGTGTAAATCGACACGTTAACTTGAATGGTTACGATCAGCTACGATCGGAGGATACGACCTTTTAGGAGACGATCAGGATGAAGGTGGAGGTCGGGGGTTACACTCTTTTGGAAAGTTCTTCCAACGAAGAACTGGAAATCATAGATGCTGCATCCTCAGTTTTAGACAACATCTCCAGGTTTAGGAGCAACATCTGCGTCCATCCAGACAAAGATTTTTCCAGGGAAGACCTTCAGATGATCCTAAACTACATTCTGACAACAGTTGAAATGTAGAATGTAGAACTCTTGAGATCCGCAGAGGAACGGAGAGAAGCCGGACAGATGAACTTGAACGGTTACGATCAGCTACGATCAGCTGATACGGCCTTTTCGTAGACGTTTCAGAGCCGGTGGAAATTGGGGGTTACAGTCTACAACAAAAAAAATTGTTCCCCTAAAACTTTTCTCGTATCACATAAAAAGTTCCCTCTCGTTAACTTTCCAGTGTCACGTTAAACAGCGCCCTCTCACCGATGTGGAGGTCACTCTCTGACTTAAGTTCCTTAAAATTATGCTGAGTTTGGACTTTGAAGAAACGAGGACTGGCTGCAGAAAAACAACAACAATAAAAGATTTTAACTTAAACAAAAAGAGAGATTGATTTGTGACTTAAATAAGTAAGTTAAATGTTTATATTTTATATTGAAGAAAAGATCAGTCAGAGCGGTTTAATCCAGATTACAGAGGAGGGTCAGAAAACCTCTGATGACCTTATTCACACCATGAAAACCCTTTTTTTTCTCCTGACTTGTTGCGCACGTGTGTGTGTGTGTGTGTGTGTGTGTGTGTGTGTGTGTGTGTGTGTGTGTGTCACTGCTGACTAATCTTGACCACAGAGCAGGAGTTCAAATCCATTTAATGAAGTGGAACAGCAGCAGCAGTCCCTCGTGATTTAGAGCCCGTTGAAAAGGAGCACATGTTTGTTTTCTCCTCCGTGACCGGGCAGAGGTCAGAGGTCAACAGACCACCGCTGTCACCCCATAAAACACCACATCACAGCTGACCCCCTTCGTCACTTCTGCAACCTCGGCACAAAAGGAGGTCAATGGGTAGGAAATCTGTGTCATTGTCGTCCCTAAAACGGACAAAACAAAACCACAACATGTCCACAAGTCGACCCCCGACCCCTCCGCCTGCTGGCCACACACCGCCGATCTGT
The DNA here is from genome assembly GCA_962446985.1 of Xyrichtys novacula. Lineage (NCBI taxonomy): Eukaryota > Metazoa > Chordata > Actinopteri > Labriformes > Labridae > Xyrichtys > Xyrichtys novacula. The sequence continues at coordinate 35,177,872 of OY660871.1, forward strand.
GCGGCGTCACGTCAGGAGATAAATATCTCAGCTGAGGGTTCGAGGCGGTGACTGAAACTGAGGGCCTGAGTCTGTGCGGCGCGTCTCTGTAACTGCAGAACAGGAAGTAAATCTTCAGTTTTTACGGTAAGAAGCATGCTGGGAGTTTTTAAAGGAAAAAAGCTGAGTTTGCAAAAAAAATCCTCAGACTTAAAATTTTTTAAAACTTTTAAACATTTTCAGATGCAGGTAAAAAAAAAAACGTCTAATCGTCTATCAAACGGCTTCAGCTAGGACACCGGCGGTCTGCTGCGTCTTCTTCGTCACACCTCAATAATCAGGGTGAGACCTGTCTGACATCACTTCCTTTACTCTGATGTAATTGGACTTTAACGAGCTTTAAAGGTGTTGTAGTCAGGATCTGAGTTAGTTCCAGTTTTTAGGAGAAATCTTGAATGTAAACTCTACCCCTCCAACCAGTTTTCCCCTCAGCTCCTCCCCTCCCTCTCTTAAGCCCCGCCCACAAACAGACGCTCCTGCTCGCTCGTATCGTTCCAGTTAAATTCAGATATAATGCAGATAAATACTTCAGATTAGGGATGCACGATATTTATCGGACCGATAAAATATCGGCCGATTTGGGGGAAAATTGCGTCATTTTTTATCGGTCCGATAGGTGCATTTTTCCGATAGAAAGATCCGATATATTAATGAAATTACAAGTAACATTTGCAGGCGGAGTAACCGCCCGTCGCGCCTTACTCGCAGGTCCCAAGCCTGACCCCGTCACTACCTGACAGATAATAAAATGTCTTCACCAGCATGGTCGTTTCTCTCAGTGGCAGAAGATGACAACAGCTGCTATATGCAAAACCTGTTCAGCGAGGATTCCTAGAGGAGGAAAGAAGACGTCAAGTATTAACACAGCGAATCTGATAGCTCATCTGAAAAGTCGCCATCGCGGCGAAGCGGTAGTAAAAGAATATGAGACAGCCGCCGAAGCTGCTAGCGGTACTAAAGCTAAGACAACAACACTACGGAGGATCGATGTCCCCATTCAGCAGGCGTTTAAAAACTGCAAAAGCTTCTCAAGAGACAGCGAAAAGGCTAAAGCCATTAACGACAAAGTGATGGAGTTCATAGCGGTCGACGACCAGCCTTTTTCCGTCGTTGAGAACCCGGGTTTTCGCAAGTTAATAGCACACTTGGAGCCACGTTACACTCTCCCAAGCCGCCGCTTCTTCTCGGATGTGTCTCTTCCTGCACTCTATGATATTGTCGCCACAAACATTCACAACCTGATCGACAAGAACGGACTACACGTGAGTTTTACCACAGATATATGGACGTCAGATGTTAGTCCGGTCAGCATGCTAAGCCTAACGTCTCATAATAGCTCCTTTACAGTTTACAGTTCTGTTGAACAGTTCAGGGGATCAAATGAAGTTCTGCTTTTTGCTCTGTTATTGTTATTTATACCTATATTTTTGTGATGACATGGAAAAAATAAACATTTGAAGAGCCAAAAACTTTAGTTTGTTGTTCTAGATAGGCCAGAGCAACAAAAACATCAGTTTTTAATCGCTGCATCCTGCACAAACTGCAGATTATATGAAGATTATAATAAATGTAAAAATATGAATTTATCGGTTATCGGTATCGGTATCGGCCATGAGAAGAAGAAAATTATCGGTTATCGGTATCGGTTGAAATTTTTCATATCGTGCATCACTACTTCAGATCATTACAAATGGGGCCCAGTCAAGGTGAAAGTCAAAAGCATTGGTGCTACTGTAGATGCCAACAGACTACCAGCAAACACAATGTTTGCAGGACTTCTACAACGAGGATAAAGTGACATAGTCCAGGACCCGAGGGAGGACAGTTTAGCGATGGCGCTACAACACGCTACAGCAGGTCCGTTTGACAAGAAACACTTCATCCAACCGTCAACAACAACAGCAGGTCGGTGTCAGACGTCAGAAGTGTCTACAACTGCTGCTGGGCATTTTGGAGAAACAAGAAGATGGAGCATCGTACAGCGTTGTTTTTGTCCGACATGATGGACGCGCTACTTTTTCTAAAGAGGAGACCAACGCTACTCCTCTACTCTGGGGGTTTGTTACAGGGTTACTGGGGCGTGGCACACACGAACATGTATTGTCCGATCATTCTCCGGCTACGCTGGTTACATGGGAGAGAAAATCGGATTCTAATCTCATTATCTGAGTGTCTTAATCTGAGTTCTCAAACTCTGATCATAGTCGGACTAAGGTGTTAACATGATCTTCAGTTGTTCAGTCTTAATCGGAATAAGGCGATAATTCGGTTTTCTCGAGCATCATGTGTCATGTCATGATCAGTTCAAACTTTATTTAACTCCTGAGGTTTGACAAGATTACTCCATTTCAACCCGACAGACCTGGACTAAAGAAAGACCCGGTTCAGCTGATGTGGATCCTTAAACTGAGACGCTAACCTATGATGTTGTCCCGACTTTAACATGGCGACTGTGACAGCACAGTCTTCTTCTTCTTCTTCTTCTTCTTGGCGGCGTGCGGTTCTAGCAGCTTCTATATTGGAGCGTAGAGCCCCCGTGTAAACCCATCAGGGGGTTAAAATGTTTATGCAGCCATAAAGTGACGTCTCATTATTTCATTTACACACTGAAGTGTAACTGCAAAGCAGATGAAGCTTAATGGACACAACATCTTTTGTTATTTACTCTCCCCGGCTGTTAATGTCGCCGTCCTCCCCCTTACTCCCCCCCTGCTTCCCCTGTCTCATTACGGGTCAACGCAAGAATATGCACAAAATCACACATTACTGCATCACCTTCACACACCGACACACACCGACACACACCGACACACACACACAAACACACACACACACACACACGGTGGCAGTTGCTTGTCAGACCGGTGCCATGCTCCACCTCTCCTCACCGCTTTCATGCTAGCTCCTGGTTACCTTGGCAACTGACGATGTGCGCGTGTTGGCACTGTGTCGAGTACAACGTGAAGAGAGAGAAAAGGGAGAGCAGCTAATGCACACACACACACTCACACAAACACACACACACACACACACAGAAATTAATTTATGGAGATGTGAGGAGTGCAGGATTAGCATCACGTCCACTTTAGCATCCTGATGGAGAAACAGACCACAGAAACACACCGCTGAGACATGTTGTAGCTCCCCTCCGCCAAAATAAAAGCCTTGTTTTTAGAAAATGCATTAAAGAATAAAAAAACACAGAACAATAAAAGCTGCACAGAAAGATTGAACGGCAGGAAATGCACAATCAGTGTTAATTTAAAGGAGGTAACAGAGTGTAATTGACTGCCGCTGCCTGTTAAGTGCCCGCCGTAATTTATGGAGCCTGATTGTGTTGTGTAATGTGTGCATATTGTTATGTAAAAATTAAATGTATGGAGAACCTGCAGGCTGTGGTACTATTGTAACTTTAAGCACAAAAGGTGATAATAAATGACGTGTATTAATAATTCTATGTAGGATATTTAGGGAAAATACTCAGATTAACATCCAGAGAGGCTTTTTAGGATTCGGTTTCTGAGTGAAAATAAACGTCAGAGTGAGTCCACGCTGAAGAGCGAGGTGATGTTTGTGTTTCTCTACAACTCTTTGGGGTTTTAAAGGTCTGATCTGTTTTTTTTCATAGATGCATACAGAGTTACGGTGTTGGATGTCCTTCAGAAAGGATGGCGTACATAAAGTGAAGTTAAAGCTCCAGTGGGGAACTTTTAACTTGTGTCAATGTTGGCGCCCCCTGTGGACAAAGCAGTTTTTGCTCAGCATGTTAAAACAGTATCCTCTGACAGCGAATCTCATCTTCATGAATTCTAATATTTGCATGTCTCATCTACTGTGAAGAGTTTTTATTAGACTTTAAAATTACAAATATAAAATAACCTCATCATGTCACAAGAGGTCTTTTCTTTTCAATCTCATCATAAGCATCAGAACAGTCTTAAAAAAGTCATTTTCTCTTAAGAATAAAGTCAAAAGAAAGTCAATTTTTAACAAAAAGAAAGTTTTTTCTAAGGAATATAAAAGTCAATTGTTCAAAAAAAGTCGTGAGAATGTAAGGAATAAAAAAAGTCATTTTTGGCAGGAATAAAGTTGTTAAAATAAAATATTTCACAAAAGTTAGGTAAAAAACTGTCATTTTCTTGCAACAATAAATTTATAAAACAGTCATTTTTTTTGCATATATACATACAGCCATGAGGAAGTCATTTCTTATAAGAATAAAGTCTTAAGAAAGTGAATTTTTCCCAGGAGTAAAGTCGTGAGAAAGTCGAGTCCTATTGTTACATTTGGATAAAAGTCATAATGTCACAAAAAAATAAACTGTAATAAAGTTACGATATTATAAGTTACCATAATTGAAAATTAAGTCATTATGATCCATGATTAATGTTTTACAAAAAGTAAAGTCGTAGTGAAAGCAGGGAACCAACGATAATCGTTTGTTGTTTTAATGTTCTGCTTTTTCTGCGTTTATTTGCGAGCTCGTTTCTTTTTTAACCATCTTCACGATAAATAATTTTAAACCAAGTTTTTACTTCCAAAGACGACGTTCTTAAACTCGACGCCACATCAGGAAGTATCGACTGTAAAAGTCAAACAAACGGCACAACAGTCTGACCCCTAACTGTTCTGTATTATTGCACACACCATGCTAACAGTCTGACCGTCTCTGCAGCCTCACTGCTGGTTTTTTTCACCGTCTGAGCGGCTAATTGCAGTTAATAACCTTCACCTGCTGGCCTGGTGTGGATCGCTCTCTAATTAGAGGCTCTGAATGAAAAGCAGCAGGACGAGCAGGACGGAGAAACACTGACCTGATGGGTTTGAGGGCGTTTTCACACTCTGCCCTGTCGCCAAATTTCCACCCAAACCTGAGTGTTTTTTTTTTTTGTGAGTCCTATAGCTGAAGCTCCATCAGACCGAATTTTCACAACACCTCTGCATCTAACGATATTAAAAAATTCTCTTATGGATGTATAAATACACCAGTCTATTGAATTATTGGCTGATTATTGTTCCTTTAAGATAGTTTTATTTAATAAAATCAGCTGGTAAAAGCCGCTGAGTGGAGGGTTGACTCAACATTTCTCTCCCGTAGTGAAACAAAAATCGTTATACCGCTAAAACACGTTTAATCTGAGCAAAAAAAACACAACTTGATCTTTTAAAATACACTTTTACTTCAATACTGCTCTGTAATCTCTAAATAATAGTATTTCTGCAGTAGCCAGGGGCCTCAGTGGGGCCCCGCGAGGCCTCCGCTGTGAGGCGACCATGTCAATTTATTTGATCCCATAAGGTTAGCTGTTGTACACCTTAATCCACATGCACGCCTCCTCCCTCTTTATTCAGGAGCTCTGATTGGATTACACCACAGCTCAGCCTGAGTGTGTGTGTGTGAGGGTGTGTGTGTGTGTGTGTGAACTGCCTCTGGCTCTTTTCACACACATCATTCATTCACACCAGCACTTTCTCTGCAGCTCCACGGTTTAATCTCCAGCAGCTGATGTGATTTTTCTTGTTAGCTAAATAAAAGTGAATCAAACGTGTTTCAGGTTTTTAAAGACAGAACGGTTCTTTCTTCTTTTTTTCTAATTATGCTGCCTTTGACATTTAAGAGCCCATTTATATGTCACTCTATAAGATACTGTTGGGGGTTGGAGTAAGAATCCAGGGTTATCATTAAGTCAGTAGAGGGTTGTCCTGAAACACACTAATGCTAAATCACTGTCTCGATATTGAACACATCATGGGCCATGGATTTGTATTGTTATCAATCAGATGTTATTATTATTATGTATCCTGTTGTCCTGTATCTCATCTTACAGTATTGCGTTATATATTATCGTATCATATCCTACAATATCAGATCATTAGACATCTTATTACTGTACTGTATTGTATCATATTGTATAGTATCTTACTCTCATTTACCTTACACTATCCTCTGGTATCTAATGATACACAGTATCATACAGTTTTGTATTATATAGTGTTGTATTATACAGCATTGTGTTATACAGTCTTATATTGAACGGTTTCATATAATGTTGTATTAAATGGCACAGTATCCTATTCTTTCGTTTCCTTTTAGTTTCTTTCACTATCATATGGTATAGTATGGTATTGTATCATACTGTATTGTTTGTATTGTTTTACATCATATTAGATTAAGTACAACTTTATTTACTTTATTTACTTTATTTATATCATACTGTTATGAATCATGTAGTATTTTATTGTACTGTATTACATCAGCTGGTGTTTTATCATATCCTGTTGTACCGTATTTTATCACACAGCAGTGTTTCCCCCAGAATTTCAGCTGTTAGCCCCACTCTATTGCCGCTCATGAAGCTATGCTGTTACGTCCATGTTATATTATGTTACCTGTGCCTGTATAAGCTCGAGCGTTACCTTTCACATTAGTGGGAGAGGGTTTATATGCGCACGTTAAAGACTCAAAACAAGTCAAAAATAACGTTGTGTGTTGTTGCGCTCACACAGTGTGAGTAGAAATCATTCGAGGCAAAGTGATATTAATAATCATGTAAAATTTCAGTAGCGGCGCACCGCTGCTGCTGCTGCATGAATGCAGGGGAAATACTGCACAGTACAGTATCGTATCATCATTATTGCACAGTATCATGTCGTATCGAATCGTATAATATCGTACTGTATCGCACGTATCGTATCGTGTCACATCCAGTGGTATCATATCTAACCCTACAGTATCAGATCACACTCTTGTTTTGTCACATAGTGTATCATTGACTGATTTCATATTTCCCTGCCTTTATCGTACAGTGTTGTATCAGACAGTTTCACTGCAACTGACTGCCCTCAATGCTGTCCATGACCTGTCCTCATTTCCTTGATGTTGGGAAATCCACCTTCAGTTTCAAACATTCACAGACTACTAAATACTTTTAATTTCTTTTTATTCTGCTTTGCTTTATCGTAATGAGGAAACCCTGTGATTTTAAAGCCTGACTGGATGGAAACAAAGAAAAAGTTCTTTGTTGAAGACTTTGGTCCAACAGAAATGATCCTCTTAACACATTTCATCACCTGTGCCTGAGCTGATGCAGAAATTCAACGCCACAATGAAGAAAAGGCTCCTGGGATTTAGGAACGATCGGATGCATTTCCATGATAAAAATCTGCAAATACAGACACAATATCAGCTGCAGCTCCTCTTTAAACCTTTCTCTCTGCATTAGCTTTTACACCAAGTCAAAGGGGAATTGTCTGGTTCAGGGTGATGCTTTTTTTTTGATTGGGAACTAAAATCTCCTCTTAGTACAAATCATGAGTGTAGATTTTACATTAAATCCACACTAAGCACAGCTGAAATTTGAATAATGGCATTTTAAAATCCTCTTTTCAACGTGGCCTTTTTACATACATTTCTAACAGCTGCAGCCAGGTTTCCAAATTCTCTCCAATCTGATCAATCTAAAAGTTTCACCCCAAAAAACAGAAAAAACTTCCTCGAAACTTCCCAGAGCGAGCGGACGAGACAGACGATGGAGAGTGAGTGAAAAGCGTCTCTGTTTTGACTCATGCACGTCTATAAATGCAGCCGGTTATGTAAAGATTTGACAGTTTTGTTCTCAGATTCATGCTGTATATATAATTTTGGAGAGGCATTAACGTATTCACACAGCTGAATAGTTGCACATGGTTGCCTAGTGATAAGATAAAGCTGAAGAAAAGAGCGTCTGTGAAGCTCATAGTGCAGCTTCTCTCTATAAAAATATAAGTGAATAGGTTGTCAAGCGTCTATTGTTCTTTACAAATCAAGAAAATACAAAGTGCTTCACAGTCGGTGATTACATTCGAATCAAATGTTGGAAAATTTAGCTGTTTTTATAAAAACCCACACAGAGCTGAGAGGCAGAATCTGCTTCAACTCAGCGTTGAACACAGTCAGACCGCTCTGCTTTTGACCTTTGAACCCTTACCACGCCATGAAATGCACCATGGGAACTGTTATAAACAAGCACAATAACTCTCATATCCGCACTTTTCTTACACCTCCTCCTTTTTTTATATTAAACCGTAAAAACATGGTGCTGGTTCAGTTCAATATAAACAAACTTTCATATTAGCAGAAGAGTCTCTGATCTGTAATGATAGTCTTAAATCAGCGATCACAGATTCATTATACTGTGATGTTTTTAAAGACGCACGACGTGTTTACGGGGTCGTATTACGTTTGTCATGTCCTGAACGGTCTCACACACCAAAACTTCACGGGATTACATCTGAGCGCACCACGTCACCTAACATCATATCCTTTCAGTTTCAGTTTTTTTATTCACTGTTCAGTCACAAAGACAGGATCTTTTAACTAAATAAATTTCATTTTTTCATTTTTCTGAATTGGCAGAAGCAAAAGCTTTTATGCCAAAAGAAATTTAAAAAGTTACAATATTCTACCCCAAAAATTTCACTACAAACAAGTAATGCTTTCAAATATTTAACGGAGACAAAGTTCAACAGTCAGCAATTCCTCAGGGGGCTCACTCATAACTTTCAAATAATTTTTTACAGACTTTTATTTTGAAAATATTCTGTTACAGGCTCAATTCAATCTATGATCCACATAGTCAGCACACATTATATCCTTTTTACATCAACTTTGGATATCCTACACATCTAAAAAAAAAACTTTAAATCTCATATTTTAGTCTGGGCTTTTAAAAGACATCCACAACAGTAGACAACAACACTGAAGTATTATAATACCACTCATGACCATAGCTCACGACTACAGCACCAGGAGGATGAAAGGTGGAAAGACAGGGACCGTCCAGAACTAAGTGTCTGAAAGTCAGCAGAGATGAACTGAAATACGAAGTCACAGAGTTTAAAGTCTGAGGAAAAAGACGCCACAGTCAGAGAAAGTCTTACAGTGGTTCCCAGAGTGGCTGAAAAGAGAGAGAGCGTGTTCCCAAAAAGGTCAGCAGATATGTGGATCAGAGAGTTCACTGGACCCTGAGCTCTGAACGCTGAGTAGGAGTTAGAGTCCACGCTCGTGTCGACAGAGATTACAGTGATGTTGACCGAACTATGATGAGAAAAAAAAGGACTAACTCTGGAAATGATGCTGCTGCTGTATTTAAGATTTGCTCTTTACAAAACCAAAACCTGAGGTCAGACCTGCAAGGTCACTGCGTCTTTTTTCCTTTGAATCATTAGAAACACACAGAGAGGTCTTGAGTAACATTTCACTCTGGGAGTCATGGCAACCATTTCCCTCCAGACCCCACCATTACCTCCTGCACACATCAGGCCTGAGACACACAAAGAAAGGTGGACCTCCGGGGTTTGTGTTGGTGCTTTGTTCCTCCAGGCGACCTCAGTGAAAACTCCCGGACAGGTCACGGCGGGCACAAACACTCTGACCTCTGTGTGATAATGGGCTGCTGGGAATCAAACCCTTCACATTAGGCCCGTCGGGGGGGACAGGAAGAGGAAGTCTCAGCTTGTCTCTTGACCTTTAAAGTGTCAGCCACTGTCTCCTGGGAGAGAGGACGGCGGAGGACGGAGCGTCTTGATGGCCTCCTGCAGCCGGCTGCAGGCTAGTCCAGGACAATGAGCAATCAGGAGTAAGTGTTGGTGATTAGGAGCACTCAGGGCAGCAGACCTGGTCTACACTGAACCTGCTGAACCTTCAAGATGCTATCAGCTCGCAGCGTGTTCCTCAGATCATGTCTACAGATGGTTGAGGAGCTTTTTGACAAGAAACTCATTTTGTACCTTCACTGATAGGACAGGTAGGGACACCAGGGTCACACCTGGAACAGATGCACGTCTACTTTAAAGGAGTGGTTTGATGAAGAAACTTTTATCAGCAGCTGTTTAACGTTTTTAATCCACCTATCATCCTGCTCTCTCAGTCAGCAGCACATGCCGAGCTGCGATGCAAGATGGCGCCACACAAACAATGCAGATTTATCTCAAAGAAGCACTTCTACGCTGCTTATTAAATAATCAGTGAGAGGAGTTCTTCAGTGTGATATTATTTTACCCTGAAGGTGGCGCTTCAATAAGATAGTAAGGCCTGAGCAATTTATAGACAAACTAATTAAATATAGACAAGTTTAGCCCGTTTAAGACTGATCAGTAATCGGGCAAAACTCACAGGTATTCGCCGGTATTTTCAAACTCAGGGTCCGACTTTGATCAGTCGGTCTTCCTGTCGGCGTAAAGAGCAGTAGCCTACAGTATATCTACAGTATATATATATATATATATATATATATATATATATATAACTTAATAAAAAAAATTAAAAATCCGCCTTTTAATTGGTAATCAGATTTTTTTCCCCCCTAATTATCGGTATCGGCCACAAAAAAACAATATCAATTCGCTATAGGTATCTCAGCTGCCCGCAAGACTATAATGAGGTCCCTCGGGTTCTTCCTGTGATGTGACGGTGACGTCCTGAACACCGCAGAGCAGGGAAGTTTACACAAAAAGTCTCCTCAGTTTAAAACAAGTGACCAAAGTTCATCAGGCTAAGAGCAGGAGTGCAAAGGGAGCTACACGCTGCACCCAGACTGCTCATTGTGGACCCCGCTGAACTCAGAGTGAACCTCTTTCTCTCGTGAAGAACAAGTCAGCGGTTATATCTGTAACCACCTTCCCTACATATGAGAGAATCTATGTTTATCTCATTTTTATGACAGAATTAGAAACTTCTGGAGTTCATCCTGCAGAAACACTCCGGATCTCGAGTCCAGAGCAGATATAAATATCCGTCTGTCCTTCTTTGAAACCGCTCTGTCTTTATGATAATCGGGTTGGGCTTTAAAATCCAGCACATATCTGCGGGCTTCAAATATCTGAAAACAACTCTGTTGTAATCGAAGCGGCTCCGGCGTTGAAGCAGACGCGGCGATTACCATATGGTGACAGCGGCGCGCACAAAGACGTTCCCAGGCTTTGACGGTAAAAACAGAGGACGCCATTGATGCTGCTGTGAATGCGATGCGCCTGTAATATGCTGCATATGTTTCTCATCCCTGTGCTGCAGGATTAAGTCTCTGAAGCCACACACACACACACACACGCACGGATAAACACACACATGCAAAGACTCCGGCCTCCTCGATCTCAGGGTCCCCCTAATCATGTTCCTGCCATGGGTGCCCCTCTCTTCATTAAAACTCAGACAAGAAAAGGGGGTGCAGACGGGAGCAGGGTGCCAAAGAAAGGCTGCTGAGACCGAGTCCTCCAGCCTGTCTGGTTGAAGTGTGGGAGCGTGTGAGTGACGGTGTGTGTTTTTGGGGGTGGGGGGTGTATGGGAATTGACTCTGGTATTAAACTGATTGAGAGACAGCCACCCGCTCTCCTCCCCCGACCAGAGGACGGGACCGGCAGCCCGGCGGTAGGCGAGGGAGCCGCCGACTTCCACGGCAGCAATTTGCTGTCTGGGTGGTACAAAGGAGAGGTCAGAGGTCAAATAAGTGTGGTGACACGGAGGTGCTTTCTCATGGTAATGCTGCCACAAACAACGCGACATCATTCCAGAGCTCCGCGAGGAGAAATTTATGGATTTTTATGGTCAGGAGGGAGAATGACGTCCCAGAGGAGTCCACGGAAATAAAACAGGAAGTGTTACGCTGCATTAAAACTATAAATCACAGACACACAGCAGAGATCCCTGACAGACAGATCCAAAACATCACACTCTGACTCATCCAGATATCTGAGAAATCAGTCAAATCTCTTTATAGTTCCAGTGTTTGAATTCAGGGACATGAGACGACCAAACCTTAACTCATCCACTTCACAGGAGCGTCACTTCAGAACCTGAGCCGTCAAATAGACCCACAAACCAATCAGAGCGCACAAAAAAGACACACTACACAAGGTCAACACAGACCCGCCGACATGTGTTATCTGAAGGTGAACACGTCTGGATAAACCCCCAACACCAAACATGTTCACGTGTCGCAGAAGTTGCATTACCGCGTGCAAATTCATCCACTAGTTCCTCACTGAACCACTATGGAGGCTGTTAAGAGCAGCAACACAACAGAGCAGCAACACAACAGAGCAGCAACACAACAGAGCGTTTGTCCTTTAAGCAATGCAGATGTGCAACACATTATTTAATAGGAGAAGAGAGAGAGAGAGAGAGAGCTGCAGCTTTACGTCTGCACTGCAGTCCCTCATGCCGTCTGCATGAAGAGGCCGTGTGAATGGAGGAAAGGAGCCAGTTCAGGTCTGAGATGTCGAACTGAACACTCACCGTATCTGCAGGTCTTGTTTGTTTCATGACGTCTCCACCTGATTGAAGTCTCTCTGTGAGGAAAGCAGCGACTCTGATTCCTGAAAAACCAACAAAGACGACACATAAAGAAGTTAATGTGCTGATTTGTCTTGATCAAATTTACCCGTGCTGCCCCTGAAGACTTACTCATGATCTAAAGACGTAAAGGTGCAAACAGGTGTGAAGTTTCTTTGGCTTTTTGCAATAATTATTCATCTCTGAAGTCGACCCAAACTACCTCCACCTCCACATGTTCAGTTTTACAACACCACCTTTCAAACTACCCTTCAGAGCCTGACTAACTTTCACAAAAATACGCAAATGACTGAAATATTCATCATACAAATAATAAAATGCTGCTGACAGTAATAAAAGAAACTGGATTTAGAGCTAGTGTTAAAATACAAACCAAAGATGCTCCTACTACACTGACAGCAGCACGATCAAACACCAGATCAAGTGTAATTCATAAGTTAAATATTCATCATACAAATAATAAAATGCTGCTGCTCATCTTTTAATCGGCACCCATAAGCATGAACACATGAACAGGTGAACACATGAATACGGGCCTCTCTCTTCGCTTTAGGACACCCGTTTGTTTTTGTTCTAAATCCTGGATAAGCTCCTCGGTGCAGCTCTAACCTCCACACTTTAGGGTGTCCTCAGCCTCACCTATCACATGTTGAAACAATCTTTTAAATATATTAAAGGTCTGTTTCCTTTCATTGATCATAAAGCCTGATATGGAGGGAGTGAAAGGCATTAAATCATGAATCAAACTTACAGCTGGACTGCTGCCTCTGAACCTGGTCCACAAACTGGTCCTTTAAAACTTATTTTTACTCAAACTTGTTTTTAACCCAACAGAAGAGTCAGACATCTCTTTATCTGGGTACTAAGTTTGACATTTTTCTTTACATTTAAACTGACTGTATTTAACTGTGTGGCTTTTTGCTAAATTCATATTGATGTTTTTTTTTTATGCCATCAGGGATTCTTCTTTCATTATTTTTAATTAGTGTTTGTGTTTCTATGATTTTTAATGTTAATACTCACAATAAATGAGACTTGGGTTAAAAGTTGTCAGGATGAGAATTTTAAACATGTAGTACAACCATGTAGCACTAAGAGTTTTACACAGAAAAAGGAATTAAAGAAACAAAGAAAACCCAAATCTACCCCAACCCAACTCCTCATTCCCACGCCAAGATCTAAACACAACAGAAACAGGATTAAAATGCATGAACTTAACAAGGGCTTGATTTGGTGGAAACAGGAATGTGTGCACTGAGTAAACGTCATTTTAAAACTCAAGATAAAGAAACACTGGAGGTTTCAAATCTAAAAACAAAGAAACATAAAATGAAATTTAAGAAATAATTAAGTGAAATAAAAACAACAGTGAAAAATACTAAAATAAGAGCACCAAAATAACTCAATAAAGATGATCCTGTCATTAAAACTAGAAAGAGATAAATGTTAAAACACTTAAAGTTAATGATATAAAATTTAATTAAAAGTGAGACTAAAAAGGTAAATTTTCAGTTTGTTTTTAAAATCATTAAGGTTAGTTTCAGCCCTCAGGTCTTCAGGTAAACTGTCCTATAGACGAGGGTCATAGTAAAAAGATGTCTCACCATATTTTAACTTTAGGTAATGTTAACTTAATGTTAACTTAAAATCTATTCCAAAAGAGATCTGGACCAAACCGGCCAAAACCAAAGAATTACTCAAAGGACTTTTGAGTAAACTTTCTTATCTAAAAAGAAAATAAATGTATGTAGTTTTAGTTTCTTTATAAAACATATTAACAGCATCATGCTGTAAAGTCTAAAAATGTTTTAAGTGTTGTTTTAACAGGATTCATTTGGTCTGTTTATTAAAATGTTCCTCTATAAAGTAGGAGAGAGAGTATTAACTCTTCATAAACTGACTCCTGCTGTTCCTGTTTCAGAGCTTTTCTTTATTTCTGTCTGATTAAAAAACTCTTCCTCACAGTTTCTGACTGTTTTTTATCATCTTTACAGAGTAAGTGTTTCAGACTCAGACAGCTAACAAAGCTAACATGAAGCTCAGCGCTAACATTCACTCTTTATTAACAAACACTCACCTGAGGAGGAGGAGGAGGTCTCCTCTCTCTTTCCCTCCTTTTCTGTCAGACGGTTTTATCCATTTAGACTTTTATTGTTGTTCCGCCGTTTTACAGATTTGAAGCCGAAAAGCCCTCGGTATTTCCGCCATTTCCTCCACTTCCTGAAACAAACGTTGCGCAGAAGCGTTCGGCGGGAGAATCGCCGAGAGTCGCTGTAATGGCGCTCTGCTAAAACAGAATATCTCCCGACCATTTAATCTACAATCTTTGGTTTTATCTCCATGAAAATTCGTTTGAGCTGTTCCTGAATCCAAACAAACAAACCAAAGGCCAATGATCAGGTGGACTAAATCAGCTGCAGGATACCTGTGTTACCGCCCCCTACTGGCAGGGAGTGTAAATACACCACAAAAACTAATGTTTGTTCGAAATGTGCAAAATAAAAACAAGTAATATGAAAAGTACGAAAATGCAGATATAGAAAGAAACAAATAAATCATTGAAGTTAGCCCACATATCTGCTAACATGTTTAAAAAATCCGACTCATCAGGCTACCAAAGGTCTAAAAATGAAAGTTTTTTTAGATGTCTAAATTTAGACCAAGTCTAAATCAGGGCTACGTCTAAACTACACTGTATATTGCTGTATAACGGCTATCATAATTATTTTGGTTAAGTACTTGGGGATCAGTTATGCAACTCACAGTTGCTTTTTGAAATAAATAGTTATCGAATAAAGGGTTAAAGTGCAACGTCTAAATTACATCTAAAAATATACAGAATTTAGACAGTGCAAATTAGGGTAAAAAAAAATTTGATGTCAAACAGCCGTCTATTGCTCAGTGAGATAGACTGGATCTAGAATGGACGCCGTCTGCCTCCTCGCTGGGTGAAGTCACTCCGAGAACAGCGCCCTCTGGTGACGGGCTGCAGCACAGGTCATAAATCCCGCCTCCGCCAACAAAGCTTATGGAGCTGTGGACAAACTTTAGAAATTAATGACACAGAATATAAATGTTTCTCCCCCCTGCTTGCGATGTTGTGGAGCAGGTGGTGGAGTGTGTTCAACGCTACTGCGCAATGTTGGTTTCAGGAAGTGGAGAGAAAATGTGGAATTACAGAGAGCTTTTCGGCTTCAAATCCGTTAACTGGCAGAAGTCAGAGCCAAGTTGTCCATAGTAAATACAGTCTATGATTTAAAACAACAACAGTATATGTTCAAAGGTTAGTAGCCCCAATGTCATAAATTACATCTACTTATTCATTAAATCTAAAATACTCGACTTTGTCATCTCCACATCTTCAGTTTGTCCTTTTTACTCACTGACATTAAAAGCTGAATCAAGTCTTTCCTAAAATCCTGTATTTCAGCTCAGCTATCAGGACTTTAAATCAGTACGAAAAGAAAAAAATATATATTATAATAAACTTGTTTTTGTTGTTGATAGACTGAGACTCCTGTCAATCAAAGGATCCACAACCAACACACACACACACACACACACAGAAACTCACATTCAAGTTTGATTTCTAAGGAGACACTGACTGTTTGTGGGGTTAAAATGTGAATTAAAATAAGGGGAGTGGTGTTTGATTTTTCTTGAAGACAGCCTCTAGTGGCCATCCGTGGTACTGCACCTGCAGAGAATCCTGCATCACTTCAGCTGTTAGCCATGAATGAGGCCGAGAGTTTGTCTGAGGGACGCTGAGCTGATCCAGGAACATGAAGAGTTTTGACCTTGGGGTCTGATAATGAAGGTCACCCCGGAGCTCTGAGCCGTGTGGAGGACCAGTACAGTGGGGGGCACGGCTGACCCCCTCTCTGCTAAATGAACCACTCTTGGAGATGAAAAGTGCACAAGTCTGACTTTCTAACCCTTTACTGTAAACTCTTTAAAATGCATTTATAACAGTCAGATCATCTCTCTGCACATAAAGAAAAGCTGTGAAGGACTTTGTGAGTGAGCTGTGAGTCCTGAGGTGACACAGATGATGGCTCTCAGACTTTGAAACACTCTCTCGCCTTCAGGTTTTAAAACTGAACACACTGTTTGATAAACCTGAGGGGCGTGTCGTTCACTTCTCTGCACCAGTTCATAAATGCAGTTAATGGATCAGTTCCAGGTCCAGTTCACTCTGATATTTTTTCCTGGTGTTTTAAATTTATCTTTTTATTTTTCTTGTTTATTTTGGAAACACAGAACGTCATATTTTGATGTAAATGAGCTGGTTTGTTAGAATTAAACAGTTTTAGTGCTGTTGTTATAAACAACATTTATAACCCCAATTTAAAAATCAACTATGATATAATAATAATAATAATAATAATAATAATAATAATAATAATAATAATTATAATTACAAAAATCATAAACACATCTGCTGGTTTTAAAGTTGTTAAAGCTCAATCCCTTTATGGCCTCATGTGCACATTTTTTTTCATATATATTTTTTATTTATTAAGTGTGTGTGTGTGTGTGTGTGTGTGTGTGTGTGTGTGTGTGTGTGTGTGTGTAGTACACAGTGAGTTCATGTTTCAGTGGTACTTTTGTTGACTTGTTGTCGGCCTTACCTGCAGACTGTTTGACTTTAAGGGCCTAAACTTAGGAAATATATTATTATTATCATTATTATCATTATTGTTATCATTATTATTATTAATGTTATTATTATATTTGTTGTTGTTGTTGTAGAGAACAGGAGCTCTCACAGATCTCTCTCTCACTCAGTAAATCCCGTTTCCAGCCTCTCAGTGAGTCAGACTCGTTCTGCAGATTCATTAAGACTTTAATTAGACTTCAGACCGTGAACTCATCCGGTAATCTGCAGAGACTGACTGTCTGCAGCAGAGACTCAGATCTGCAGCAGAGACTCAGATCTGCTGCTGCTGCTCCTCTCGGTTCTGGTGGGTGTAGGTCCACCTCAGGTCCATTAAAAGGAGGTTCGTGTCAGAACTTTGTTTGTGTTCAGGGTTCGTTTTGGTCTCCTCGTGTTTTCCGGGTTTGATTTGACATTAAACAGGAGAAATGAACCACAGAGGCTCCTCAGCAGGCTGCTCCTCTGTCAGAGGAGAAGGACCAAACCCACAGCGGCCTCCGCAGCCTCACATGGAGCCCAGCACGGTGTTGGTGCGCACGGTGTCCAGTGCGTAAAAGTATTCGTTAATTTTGGAGGGTCTGGACACGTTTCTCTGACAGACTCGTTTTTTCCGTTTCACAGAATTTTAATCAGGATAACTGTGACCCATATTAAAGCCATCCTCTCTTTTAAACACATTAAAAACATTCAAAGTTGACAGGTTTGGATTTATTCGTTTCCGATTTTTGTCCTAAAGACGTTTTTCGTTATTAATTTACGCACAAAGTTTCCAAATCGCCATAAATCTCTTTTTAATTCGTAATTTCTGTTTCAAATATGATGTTTGACTCTTAAACTTTTTTAATGACCCTTCTGTATATAACTGTATTTTTTTTACAAGGTGGATGTCACTTTTGACCAAACACCACACCTTCAAAAACAAAGTTCTGAACAGAAGCAGGAGCTCAGAAGTTATTTAAAATTTTAATGATGATGAGACTTTAAATTTTTAAAGAGTTTCTTATTGTTTTTACTTTTCTTTGTTCATGGAAATAAAAAAGTAAAATATATATTTAAAAATCCTAAACGAACTTCTAATCGAAAAATAAAAAATAACTTTTTTTTCTTTCTGCAGATTAAAACAAAATCTCTGTATTGTTTTCCGTTTTATAAATGACAGGAAGAGTCTAAAGTATCAGGATATGATAATGTGACTTCATGTGTTTCAGATTATCAAACAGGGTTTCACCGGATCGTTGAGGTTCAGAAAAGTACTTTTTTAAAAATGTCACATAAAAAAATGAAGTTCTGAATTTCTCTTTATTTCCTGATCGAATTTATTTAAATCATCTTCAATAATTTTTTTGACGTTCATGTTTCAAATGATTGTAAAAAAACGGTTTTTAAGAGTTTATATTTATATTTACATGTTTAATAAAAAAAACGCAGCAGGCCTCGAGGCTGTGCAGCTCTCTCTCTCTCCCTCTCTCTCTCTCTCTCTCTCTCTCTCTCTCTCTCCCTCTTGTCTGCTGAGGGGTGTCTAATCAGGGGAGACAAGCGGCTGACGGAGTGACGATGCTTAATTGGCATAGAGTCGTGGGAACGCGTAAACAAACAGCTGCTGCCATTTTCTCTCCCCCCCTCTCTCTCTCCTCTCTCTCTCTCTCTCTCTCTCTCTCTCTCTCTCTCTCTCTCATCCCCCTCTTCTTCCTGAATAAAAGGAGAAGTGGAACAGCAACCTGGCAGCTGCAGGGAGGCTAAGCTGAAGGAACGAAAAGAAGAAGATGAAGAAGATGAAGAGGAGGAGGAGGAGGAGGAGGAGGAGGAGGCCCGGATTGGAGATTAGCCTCCTTTAATCCGCCCCTCCTCCAGTATAGATGCAGAATATTTACCTCCAGGAAAATGTCCTCTTTATAAGAAGGAGGACACATTTGTGAGATAAGCTGTGGATGAGATGATCTCCTCTGAAGGTTCATGATTGATGAGAATCTGCAGAGATAATCGGAGAGATTCATTCTTGGACCTGGAGGGTCACAACATTTAAGATCTGCGTCTCGGCTCAGATTCAGTGGACAGAAAAAAACAGGTTAAATACAAAGATGTTTAAAAACAGTCTGAGTCTTTTATTTACCATCTGCAGGAAAAAAAACCAACAGTTCCACAAAGATATTTACAGGTTTACAGCTTCTCATTAAAACTAACGACTCTTAGAGAACTTTGGTACAGTGATTCCATTTAAGAGCAATCATTAAATAAAGTCCTAAAAAGCACGAGTGCAGTGACTTGCCCGTCAGGTGTTAGTAAAAGTCCATGCTGTGGATGTGGATCAGGAGATCTGAGACACTCTGATAAAGTTAAAACTCTTTTATTTTAGTGTCGGGGGCGTTTCGACTCCCCAGAATCCTCATCAAGACATTGTGAACAAATTCAAGACACCTGTTGAAGTGGAAAAAGGTAACTTTTCTAAAAACTCTCTAAAACACTTTTGATAGTATAAAGGCAAAGCAAAGCAAGGGCTCCAGCTCTGATCGCCTTCACACCATGAGCTTTTATGAACACCTGATAGGTAAGTCACTTCTCTCACGAATTTTTTAGACACTGTTTGTCCTCCTGAAGAGCACCTGGTCCTCCGTGGACACTCCGACCCCTACAGCACTCACCCACTTAGTTTTTTATGAAATAAAGAAAGTTTGGGGATATTTGATTCAGTACTTTTTGGTTAAAGCTCCTATAAAGAGTTTTTTATCTGGACTTGAATGAATTCTGATTAAAACAGAAACAGAGAGAGTGACTTTTTTCTGTCAGTCTGAAACCGTTTGTCAGGACGACCCTCACTGTTAATATCGCCTTTTTAACGTGTTCCCTGACAAAAACGGAGACAGCAGGATGAGATTTATATAAAGGAAACACAGTTTTGATCATCACATGGAGACTAAAATCTCTTCCTCTAATCATCTGTTTGTTCTTCTTGCATCTTTTATGACCACATGGAGACGAAAATCACTTCCTCTAATCGGAAAAGTGTGAGGTGCATCATCATAAACCACGTCTTCTTCCAGATACCATAAAAAGGCATCAGTGTGAATTTCATTGCTGTCAAAAACTTTCTCACAGGAGCTTTAAATATTCACACACCACTGTGCCGCCCATTGGTTATCTTTCAGCATTGAAAATTCCAACGACACCCTTATTTTTGTGTGTTCTGGATCACAGTATCCAGAATTTTGTCCGGATCACCACCAAAATGTAATGGGATCCTCCTGGGGCTGAGACGCACCTCTGGAGAAAATTTCAGGTCAATCCGTCTGTAACTTTCTCCGTAAAGTTGCTAACAGACAAACAAACAAACAAACAAACAAACCAACGCTACCGAAAACATAACCTCCTTGGCGAAGGTAACAATGTCTTCTTCCAGATACCATAAAAAGGCATCAGTGTGAATTTCATTGCTGTCAAAACTTTCTCACAGGAGCTTTAAATATTCAAACACTAAACGGAGAAGATTCTGCGAAGATCCCAGGACACCGAGACGATAAATAATCATAACGATCAGATCCACGAGTGTTTAAGTTTGTTTGTTTTCAGTGTCAGTGTTGAGTTTTAACTCTGAATCCTGATGTTCAACAGTTGGTGTGAATCCATGCAGCCTCATAGAGCAGACATCAATAATTAAACCCAACATTAATTACATCTTTTGAAGTTTCTCATCTTCTGATTGGCTCCTGTGACAAAGTTGGACCAATCAAGGAGCAGTCGATCACGCCAGATCACTAAATCGTGAGATCTGTTCGGACAGCTTACACTGCGAAGACAGAGCGAGTGAATGTCAGATCTGAGACGTTTGGATGACAGGAGTTTGAGTTTTGAACGAGGATCATCTGTTTGATTTCAGCTGTGATATCCTCATTAATGCACGTCTGAAGATGATGAAGATGAAGGAGAGGAGAGCGGTCAGTGTGCCGCACGAGAGCAGAGAAATCAAACTTTCACGACTCTCCTCAGTGTTGGAGTGTTTTCCTCTTCTCACTGAAACTTTAACCCTTTAACTCATGAGACGTAAACGAACATCATGAGACACTTAATCTTACAGTGATGGAGAAAAATCTGAGTTTCATGATGAGGTACGCAGAGTTTTCTAAATCTGTCCAATAAAAGAAACTCGGTTATTAAAGGAGAAGTAACAGCTGCTGGTCGTCCTGATGCGGCGAAGGCGGCTGTTTGGCGTCTTCCCCCTCAAAGACATTCATTGGCGAACATGGGAGGTGTGTTTGAAATGGAGCCCAATCACCGAGTGACCTCCTCCTGCATGGAGACAATGATAGGTGGGTTTGACGGGGAGGTGGAGGAGCTGCTCCCCGCTCAGCCGGACACTTTCCAGCCTTCGAGGAACCTTTGATACGTTTCTTTGACTGACGGGGTTTTTGTTTCTGGGAGTGGTATAATTGGGTCGCGCAGCAGCAGCGGCGGCGGCGGCGAGGGGACACCTCTGCAGAGCCACAAATTACATCATTTGCAGGGTTGTGTTGCGGACGGCGTGCTGGTGTTTGCAGGGAGGAGGAGAAGAAAGCAGCACGGCCACAATTGGGCCAATGAAGCATATCAGGCGCTTTCACTTCGCATTCGCCACTTCCTTCAGGACTTTTCTTTCTTTGATTTCTTTGCGGCTCTGCGGCGCTCCTCACATGCTAATAATAGACTTGTCCATCAACTGTCCCCTCCCTCCGAGTTAATTGGCGCTGAGCAAAGAGGCGCAGCGTCGCTCTGAAGCCGGTCCGTCATTAGATCAGTGGATTCTGAGCGTCCACGTCTGAAATACCCCCCTCTGATGTGCACACACTCGCCCCACCTGCTCTCTTAGCCCGCCCCCTTTCCTAAAGAGCAGACCCTCCCTCTAATCGTCCCGTGGTGCTGTCTCTGAAGGTCCCGAGGAGGCCGAGCTGCCCCCTTTCACATCCACGCCTCAGAGGCCGCCATGATTTACACAGAGTCACCGTCTTTACGCTGAAAACATGTTTTTACTTCATGAACAAGACGGACGAAACAAAACGAGAAGTTTTAAAGTTTCTCAAAGTCCAAAAAAACAATAAAAATCGAGCAGGAAGATCCTTCTGCTCTTAAATCGACTTGTTTCTACGATTTTCTGCAGCCAAGCGTCGTTTTCACCGATCTCTCTGTAATCTTCTAAATTAAACACGTGCTTTTCTAAAATGTCTTTCATTGAATCTGATTTTATTCGTCTTCAAATGTCAATGATGGTCTCAGCGGTTTAAACAAACGAAGTCTGAAAGGCTACAGGAAAAAAAAGACGGGACTGTGCGGGTGAAGCAAGAGAAGCGAAAGAAGCAAAAGAAGCAAAAGAAGCGAATGAAGCGAAAGAAGCAAAAGAAGCAAAAGAAGTGAATGAAGCGAATGAAGCGAATGAAGCGAATGAAGCGAATGAAGCGGCACCTTCGAAATTTTATTCGCTTCATTCGCTGATTCATGAGAGTTGAAAATTCTGAACTTTCTGCCTGAGGATCCTCTGGTGACGAACGTCGACAACTGACCTGTGAGAGATCCTTCATCTAGAAAACGGAGAAAATACAGAAACGTGAATAAAAGGGGGAAGGACTGAAGGAGGTCCGACTGTCCTGGAGGTTTTGACACAACAAGTCTCCTCACAATGAGGTCGACCTCAAAAATGGACCTTTAATTAGATGGAGTCATCAAGCGAGTAAAACACGAAACATTCGTTCACATCAGACACAAATCAGATTTGACTCTAAGGTTGAAATGTGTAATTATGACTTCGGTAAGAAACGAAGCCGCTCCGCTCAGTGGATAATCGGAGCATTACGGTACGCTGTGTCACCACCTGATCGGCCCCATAACCGGACCCCTGAGCAGTCTACGAGTTTGTGTGACTGTAACGTCTAAAGTAAAAGTGCGTTCATGTAAGGCAGCGCGGCCCGGAGTACGTGCTAGCAACAATAAACCAACCAATGCTGAATGTGCCCGACAATCCAGTGCGTCTTATCGCCCCAAAGATACGGTAATTAAATTAGATTTTTGTTTTGAGTTTACTCGTGTGAATCGTAGGAATAAGTTGCTCCATTTGCTATTTCACATCTACATGAGGAGCCAAACGTGGATTAATCCAAGAGAGGAGGGGTTTCCATCACGCCATTTCAGTCAGTGTTAGATACAGAGAGTCGAGTCGTTTCATCGTTCCATCACAGTCAGATCGTCCGTGAATTCCAAATTAAGAAAACTCATTTGATCGGATGTTTGAACTCTCGTGAACGAGCAAACGATCTGTGCAGATCAGGCCGAGGGCGACGATATTCTCAATCCCCACAAAGGACACGGCTACAGGAGCGGAATCACGGCTTCTAACTCAGTGAGTCCATGTGACAAAAACTCCAAACTTTCATACAAAACCGCAGACTGTTTTAGATTAGATGTCCTTCAGACGGGGACAGTCTGCAGCAGGACAGATTCTTGAGCGGGTTCGAGTTGATCCTTACGATCCACTCGGCCCTCCAAACCTGGAGCTCCGCTGTTTCAACATCGTGTTAAAACGATCTGACGTCACTTTTGAAGAGCTGTCCCGTCATCTGTCCTGATGATCGGGTCTCTGGGTTGACCTCGTGTTCAAAGGTCAAAGGTGAAGGGGTGTGGCTGCTCGGTAAACGCAGTAAAACGATTCTTTTCACGTCTCCTCTTTGTTGCGGCGGGCTCCCGCTCGCTCAAACACTGATTGGCTGAAGCGTTTGTATCGGCTCTGATGGGGGCCGGCGGCAGCTGAGGCCGGCGTGCACACACATGTGCATACATGTGCATGTGTCTTTTGTGTGTATGGGTGAATAAATGTGTCCTTTTTTGGAGTTTGTGTCTTGTGTGTGCAGCGTTAAAACACAAAACGCCGCCTCATGCCCTCTGTGCCCCCTCCTCCTCCGCCGCCGCCTCCTCCTCCTCTTGCCTGGCAGCTCTCCCATGATGCCCCTGCCCCCGGCTTCCTGCCTCTAATGGCCGTCTCTGTGTGCCATCTCGGGAAGCCTGACATCCCCTCCAGAGGCAGAGGGCCCGCCGTTAATGGAAGCCATTGATGGGCGAAGAAAGGCTCCTTTGTGGCGCCGGGGGCAGGCGTGGGCACCCGTTTGCTCACACACAGCTTCCCCTCCGCACACACTGGGCCGGCCGCTCAGAACTGCGTGCCAACAGCGGAGATCGAGAGACAGGAGCTGCAAAGTGCCCCCTTACTGGGGAAATGGCAGAGAGGGATGGGTAGAGAGGGGTGAGAAAGAAAGGGAGGGTGAAAACGACAGCAGAGTTGGCAGAGAGGAGGAGGAGGAGGAGGAGGAGGAGGAGGAGGAGGAGGAGGAGGAGGCGAAAAGAAAGGCCGAGAAAGAGCAGGAGAGATTAAGCGAATAAGACAAATTCAATTGGTGCAAAGGAGGGACGGATAAAAAAAAGGGACGTGAAGGAAATGGGGTACAAACCTCGCCACCAAACACAGAGGGACCCGGAGAAAAGGGAAATGGAGCCGCAGAAACAAAGAAACGGAGGTTTGGGATCGCCCACGTCAAAGACGCTGGGTGGCCCTGCAGGGGGAGGAAGAAAAAACAAAAACGGTGGCAGGGTGGCGGAGGTCTCCCTCTGCCACTGTACGGCCTGTCAGCCTCTCGCCGGCTCACTCCCCTCTCGGTGATTTATAACACCTGAATTGTTCTCCTTCAACAGAGTCGTGAATGGGAGAAAAGAGGGGGAGCCGCCCGCACGCCAAACAGTGCCGCGGTTATTGATAACCAAACAGATGTGTCCAGTTTGGAACGAACATCTGACGCTAAATCTGGGCTAACGGTTTTTGTTGTCAGGGAGTTACTGTACGCTGGCAGCCAGGCGCTCAATAGAGACGCGGGGTTATTGTTCGTGACGCTGTTTTCATTCAATCTGCTGTTTCCTGGCGCCGGGCTTCCCAGGTGACGTCTCCTCCTCCTCCTCCTCTTCTTCTTCTTCTTCTTCTTCTTCTTCTTCTTCTTCTGTGCTTTGTTGGCTGTGAAAAGGCTGCATCAGAAATCCCAAACATCCTCATCACATTCATTTAATCACAGCTCCGCTCTGAAAGCACATTTACAGGCTCAGAGGGAGAAAAAACAAAAGAGGCTGTTGTGCGGGTCTGAGCGCGCCCGACTCGACGTCGCCACCTACCGGCTCGCCATTCAACCTGTCGGCCACCTCGTGTCTCCCCGCTGTGCAGCACGCAGCCTCCTGCATTGTTCGGGCCCACAAGCGCCCCTTCTGCTGCTAATTTCCAACCGCTGGCAGCGTGCCATGGCCGGAAGTCGCTGCGTGCACCCGCTGTATCCCTGCGCCACCGTGGGAGAGCGGCGAAAAAGTAGTGCCATATTTGTCCCAGTGTGTCATCTGTTTAACACGCCTGATTGGCTTTCACACCGTCGCCTCCTAATTAATATGCAGCGGCCCCTCGCCCCGCCTCCGCTCGCCATGCACTAAGACAAAAGCGTATTGTGTGAGCACCTCCTGTTTTAATTACGCTCAAAAGGCGAGCCGTGCGAGTGTGTGTGCGCGTGTGTGTGTGTGTGTGTGTGTGTGTTTCATTTATGAATGCATGAGCAATGACTGTGTGTGTGTGTGTGTGTGTGTGCGCTCCAGGACGATGTACGATGTGCACTGAGGGATTCATAAAATGAGCACATTCATCGTCATGTCATCCTGCACGTATGCCCCTCTGTGTGTGTGTGTGTGTGTGTGTGTGTGTGTGCATGTGTGTGTGTGCGTCCTAAAACAAGAAGAATTGCCATGGCGAGGGGAGGAGCCGCTGTCGTCCTATCCCACAAGAGAGAGAGAAAAGTGTTGTTGCTTGTTGCCTTTATGCAAATTGGCATCCGATGAAGGTTTTTTTGGGCGAGCCACAAAGAGGGTTTGTGGTCGGAGCGAGGATGGGGGGGTGGGAGAGGTTAGGAGGGGTTATGGGTAAAAGACAAGGACTAAATTCCCATCGGCGCACCGAGAGACATCATGTAACATTCCTCTTTTCTTCCTCTCCGCTCTCTTTCATCCCCCTCTTTCCTCACATCTCTGACCCGGTTATTAATTTGGTCGAGATTAGTTTGCTCGTTAATTAACGCATGCCCCCCATCTTTTCCTCTCGCCGTCTCTTTCTCTGGCGATTGTATCAGATTCAGAGTTTTTTCTCTCTCTCTCTCTCTCTCCGTCTTTTATCAGTTGCTTTTCTTTTCTGTCTTTCTCTCTGATGAGAATGAGGTAATGTGCAGCATGAGGGGAGAAACAGAAGAGGACCGGGAGGGTCCCCCCATCGGTTCCCTCGGGGACCTTTTCAAACGCAGATAATAAAAAGCTCAACGACTGAATATGACGCTCGGAGATCTTGAATAAATTCATAATTTTATGCCGAATGGAAGCCGAGGTCTCCATTCAGTCAAAATAAAACGCATCAGAACCACCGACCACCATTCGGATTCCCCGACACTCATGGGTGGAATCGTGCACCGAGGGAAGTTTGAAGGCCTTCAAACGTGTTTCCTGGATGCATCTAACCCCCAATTTCCACCGCATCCTAAAAGGGTTCGAAAAGGTCGTATCCTCCGATCGTAGCTGATCGTAACCATTCAAGTTAACGTGTCAATTTACACCGACTACTTTCCGTCCCAGCTGATCCAAGAGTTCTACATTCTACATTTCCACTGTTGTCAGAATGTGGTTTAGGATCATCTGAAGGTCTTCCCTGGAAGGATCTTTGTCTGGATGGACGTAGATGTTGCTCCTAAACCTGGAGATATTGTCTAAAACTGAGGATGCAGCATCTATGATTTACAATTCTTCATTGAAAGGACAGTTGGACTTACTTGGGACGTTTCGCCTTAGGCTTCTTAGGCATCCGTCTTCTTTTCAAAATAAAACACTCCGTGTTTCAGGAGGATCATATTTCACACCATGCAAACGGGCTGATCGTAACCATTCAAGTTAACGTGTCAATTTACACCGACTTCTTTCCGTTCCTCTGAGGATCGCCGGACTCCTCAGCTGATCACAAGAGTTCTATTTTTTCTGGACGCCGGAGCATGGCGGATAAATTCAGCACAGATTAACCCGTGCTGGAAAGGAAGTCGGGCACAGACACAAAATAAAACATCCGGCTTCTTTTCAAAATAAAACACTCCGTGTTTCAGGAGGATCGTATTTCACACCATGCAAACGGGCGGAGACGAACAAGTGAAAGGTTTTTAGACGTCATTTCACCCCGATGACACCATGAATGAGGAGATGCTGATTCTAGAAGTCTAGAAGTAGATTTCCTCCTCTGGAAGGACACAATCTACTGCTTATATGTCTATGTGTCTGTCTTTAGAGAGACGACTCGTTATCGTGAGATTGAACGTGAATCTGCGGGTTCTTGTGAGTTCTCAAGATTCCTGCTGTCCGTAATCCGCCACAAAATTTGCCTCACAAATGGATCCGGTAAGAATTGGTGTATGGCGAAAATTGCCGCCGTTCTGGATCGGAGCCGTTCAGGATGTGGTGGAAATCCCGGGTAAGAAGTAGATCGTGGTTAACTGGTCAAAAACCACAAACCAGAGGGGGCGCTCCTTATCTGACCAGGATACTGACATTCAACCATGAAGGCTCGGGTCCAACACGGCATGGATCTGTCACCTCTCCTCTTTAGAAACAGCTGAGTATGTTGGTTTACGACATCTACAGGTGTGCAGTCCTGTGTCTTAACAAAGGTGGCGCCGCCAACCGTGATCACGTGTTAGTACCACGTTTAAGTGTCGTCCATGAAACTGATACATCACTGTTTTGTTTTGGAAAAGTTTTCAGTAAAGACGGAATCGTTTCAGGAAATATCTGCGTAAACACAAAACCACTGACTAAAAATGATGCAGTGCACATGCCAAGCTGGTAGGTGGCGCTGTCAGACTAAGATGGAGGAAGAGAACGGAGCATGAGTATAGAGGTTGTTTTAGCCGGACTCGCACAGACGCCTGAAGAGAGTTCCAAAAAAGATCAGGATAGGAGTCCACACAGACAGGAAACAGTTTTCACATACGGAGTTATGGGGACCTTTTTTTAGTAAGTATGATTGACAGTCACATGAAACGTGTTTCCGTGTGGACGAAATGTCGATACGCCAAAAACTGTTGTCCGATTACTCCCAAACTTCGTACAACCACACGAAACAACCACGAACTCTCCCTTTAAAAATGAACCTGCAGGGCTCCTGTAGTTTACTGAACACCGGTCGTCAGGAGGTTATCTGGACTGATGAGAAGGTCGTTTGTGAAAGAAGAAGACGGAGAAAAAAGGTCAGAGTGAAAATCAAAGATCTGGACACAAGAACTGAGACCCCAATGAAGAGACCGCAGCAGGTCCCCCTTTAAAGAAAAAACTGTTTGGGTCACAAAACCATGAAGTTATAAAACAGACACTGAAGGGTACCTCGAAACGGAAGTCGAGAGAGTTTCGCCATCCGCAGACCTCTGGAAACGACCATGGTTACGGTAATTTCATATCGACATATCGATAAATATCACGATATATCACGACTTTGTGAGAACATGAACTCGACATCATTTACAGTCCACAGGTGCTATGGTTGGGTGGAGCTGCTGTCTGCTACGACGCTGCAGTTGGTTGATACTTGGTTCTAATTCAGAACATGATTGGTTCAGACCTGGAGAAACTCCCCTTTTCATTGGCTGTTCGTATAGTCGACCAAAACATGTCAGAGTGACGACTATTGAAAAGGATATTGATCATGTTTTATATCAATATTGAGGGAAATTGATTTTTGATAGATATCGTGATCGTTTTATCGCCCAGCCCTAACCATGATTGTGTCGGACTTCATCAGCGTAACTTTGAATAATAACTTTAGTCGTTACTGAAACCTTTAATTTAGTTACATTTCTCTTTTTCATATAAACTTCACATCAGCTACTCTAACTGAGAAAGAAGAACCATCCCCGCCCTGATCCCACCTGCTGAGACGGATCACAGACAACTTGAGCGCGTTAAATGACCGTCATGTTTTTGAAGTGATCCGTAGATCTTTGAGGATAACGTGTGTTTGGGTTAGACCTTCTCCAGGACTTGGATCCTGGAGACCCATTAGAGGTCTGTGAGGAAATTCCAGTTTATGCCGACTTTGGCGCCCCCTGTGGACAAAGCAGTCTTTGCTTCCTTTGGCTGTTTCTGCTGTTTCCTGAAACAACAAAAGGATAAAATAACGTGTAAAAGTATAAAAGTTTATTTTGTTCTCACACCAGTTTGGAAAACCTGCAGAGTTCGCCTGGCGTGACTCCCCTCCACCCGCGGCCCCCGGTGAGGCCCTGCAGATCCACATCCTCCTCAATGGACTCACTCAATTAACGGGCCATGAAGCCCTCGACCCTTCCCGACCCCGCAGACCCCTGAGAGTCACGCACCGCAGAGGCACGCTCGTGGTGGAGACGGGTGGTTCAGAGGAGCGGGCGGGCGGGTCTCTGGGGGTGAGGGTGTGAGGGGGGGGTCGGTCAGTGGTCTTTTGTTGCCGCGGTGTCCAGCCTGCCCCCCTCCACCCCTGGGGTCTTTCATAAGGAGTGTGTAATAACTGCCTTTGTTGGTTTTTCCTCTTGTAATGGGTCCGGTGGGAGGCCTTGTTAGCGCGGGGTGCGGAGCCAGGGGACCTCGCAGGAACTCCGGGATTAGAGGCCGCCCCCGACCTGCCCCTAAACGTGATCCTCCTCTGTAACAATGGTCATTCAGACGGCCGGTGAATATGATTCTTTAGATCCTCCTAATTGCAGAAGCTTTCAGTTCCAGTGAAGGTCTCGGATTTGGAGTTTGCTTCGTCATCTCAGGCAGAATTAAAGGCCCAGTCTGCGGTTTGAGGAAGGATAAAGAGAAGAGCGAACGACAGAGGGACACGCCGATGATGTAATGACCTGAAAGAGTTCGACTTACAGAGAGACTCCAGGAACAAAGCTGGAGGAAAGCTGCTGATTAAGGAAGAAGAAGAAGAAGAAGAAGAAGAAGAAGAAGAAGAAGAAGAAGAAGAAGAAGACGTGGTCGTTCTTTGTCCTAAAACTTAATCTAAGAAACACGGTAACAAACTTCTCAGTAAAAATAAAGACTGTTAATCCCTGAAACTATGACCAGATTAAGGTGTCAAATTACCGGGTGCTTTTTAACATCACTTGTAGTTAACCCTCTGCAGCATCTCAACAATGAGTGGATCTGGATCAGGGTTGTGGCCTCGGTCTGGTTTTATGGCAGAGGTTGGAGAGTCTGGTGATTACCGAGGGTCCGCACCTGTCTGCACTTCACACACCTGACCCACGCCCACCTGAGAAAAAGGAAAAGAGGGAAAGAAGGGGGGAAGGGAGAGGCTGCAGCTCTGGATTAACGCGCAAAACAACACGACTTTGAGACGCGACGCAATCAAAGAAATTCTGCAGTAAATTAAATGTTTTGTACACGAAGTGTGTAAGATGTTGCAAATATATAAGCCTGTAGAGTCGCCCCCCGGTGGCCATCAGATGCAATGCAAGTTTTAGACACTTCAACAGCGTCTTTTTAAATGGATCGATCACGGCCTACACTGAGGTTCCAAATCCTGTTACCATTAAACTAAGCTGTAGCTAACTGAAGCTCTTTAAACGCTCTTTAACCTGACGCTGCTTTTATTTCTCCTGAAGAGGATAAACTTCACATTTTCTTCCTGTTTTTGTGAAGTTTTTTTTTTCTCTTTTAACATGTAAAACCACCTTCATCTAACACCACGTGTGGTTTCTTCCTGGTGCCATCCACATCCTTGACATGTCGGGGGGGTTCAGTCCACGCAGGTCGCACTCTGCTTTCTTTCACACGCTGGATTTGTGGACCACAAGCGAGCAGTGAAAGAGGAGCGCAGATTTGAGGGGCCCGAAATGAACACTGCCTCTATACTTTTGTTGATTTGGCATTCACACGGCTCGCCATTTTTCAGGGAGGAAATTCAAGTGAAGCACTCGCGAGCACTCGTGGAGCACTGAAGGCAATTTTCCCCCTCAGTCAAGTGGCTAAAACCCTCTCCATCTGAACAACTTCCTGCATTTAGCCAGCACCCCCACTGACACCCTGCTCCCATCATCCCCCGGCTTAGCTGGCATCAGTCACCACCTCTCAGCGGGCCGCTGCTCCTCGCAGAAGAGCGAGGAGGGGGCCGAGACCACCTCTCTGATCATGGATTCACTCTGGAGATAAATGAAGTCGAAGCTCTGGTGTTTGCTCTTTCCCTCTTTCTCTAACGTTTCAATATTTCTCTGTTTTTGAAGGAGCTCCCAGTTGATTGACGGAGACTTTTAGGAAACGAAACTCTAACGAGTGTTGAATTAACTCTGATGAGCGCGCTCTTACAGATGCAGCAGCTGAGTGTTGATATTTAAACATCTGAGTGTCATTTACAGAAGAGAAAACAGAAGCACAGAGTGATGAGGCGACAAGACGATCTCACTGTCCTCTGGAGAAGAAGAAGAAGAAGAAGAAGAAGAAGAAGAAGAAGAAGAAGAAGAAGAAGAGTTTATCTTTAGGAAGGACAGAAAGTTCGGCACTGTTTCTGACTTTGCATTTTTTAAAACTGAAACAAGAGTGTGTGTCTGTGTGTGTGTGTCTGTGTGTGTGTGTGTTTGTGTTTACTTGTCCCGTTTGGTGGGACTTTTTTTTCTTCAATCTTCAAACTTTTTTAGTCAGAATAAAGTCCTGAGAGATAAAAACAAAAACTGAAATGTCATGTTTATATTTTGTGTTCGATCTTAATCGTGTTTTTTTCATACTCAGAGCTGCGTTTCTGAACGGACCCTCCTGTCCCTGTGTCAGATCCATGTTTTCCTCTCGGCCCCCCGACAGCCTCTGCAGGTCTGTTAGCAGCCTGATGGCTCCCATGGGGGACCAGAGGACCCTGAGGGAGCTGATTAACCCTTTGCATTCACGACCGTGACGGACGACAACCACATACAACTGCTCACACCAACACCGGTCAGCGCCATTACCATTATGGGCCGTGTTCAGGAGCCGTTATATGCAGAGAGGCGAGAGAGTGGAAGTGAGAGAGTGGATTAAAGAAGAGTGAAGAAAAAAATAAAAGTACAAAAATCTGCAAAAGCCTGTGATCATTTAAAAAAAAACTAAGGTCTATGAACCCCCCCATTATATATAAGCACAATTATGAAGCCTTATAGATGCATTTACCAGGTTTTATAATAATCCTTATGAGGCATAAAAAACCATAAGAGCTATTCACACTGACGTTAACAAGAAACTGCATCAACATCGATAAAACTAAATCAAAAGAGTCAGAAAATGAGCCCCTAAAAAAGTGCAAATGCTGATTTATCCAGGGATCCTTGGACTCCAGTAAGTATTCAGTATTATCTCAGGATATCTGATCATCATATTCACTCTGATTGGACATTCAGTCCTGCTTATTTTTAAAATGTAAAAGTTTTTTCTCTGTGAAAATAAAAATAAAAAGTTTCAAAGTTGTTTCTTAGAAGTCATTTTCTGTTGCAGTGCAGTTTTTTGAAAGTATGATAAAGTACGTCTTATTGCATATTTTTAATTCCCAAATTAGACGCAGGTCAGAACTGATCTACATTATTAAAATGGACTTTAAACCGTTTAAAAATGCAGAAAATATCATGTCAGCAGACAAATGCATCTCAATCACTGCAAATGTGGATAAAACTAAATCAAAAATCCTGAAATGGAAACCAAAACAGGACCTCTAATAACTGCAAATGTTGATTTATCCAAGGATCCTTGGACGTCAGTGAGTGTTCAGTGTTATTACAGGATATCTACTCATCATATTTATTCTGATTTCACATGCAGTAATGCATAATTTTTAAAATGTAGGTTTTTTCTTTTTGAAAATAAAAAGTTTTTCTTGACAGAAAAAGTTTTTCAAAGCTGTTTCTTAAAAGTCATTTTCTGTTGCAGTGCAGTTTTTTAAATATATGATGAAATACGTCTTATTGCATGTCTTAATTGCTCTACGTTATTAAAACTGACTTTAAACCATTTAAAAATGCAGAAAAATAGAATTGCAATCATGTCAGCATCTCAATCACTGCAAATGTAGATGAAACTGAATCAAAGATCCTGAAACAGAAACCAAAATGGGACCCCTGAAAACTGCCAATGTTGCATCATCCAGGGATTCTCGGACGTCAGTGAATAATCTAAATTAATCTGAATTAAAAATCACTTTTAAAAAAACTCTCCTGTTAAGATGAACTCAAACCTTTGTTTTGCAGCTCTAATGAGATCTTCTCCTGCTCACTTCAAGACGAAATCCAAACAACAGGAATTTAAATAATCAACATTTCAAGAAGATAATTATGGACGTTAAACAGGCGCTAAGACCCCAAAGTCTCTGTTTCGTTAGTCGGGCCCTTCAACGTTCTGCAGGTATGTTCCCAAACAAGCACATCTCCAGAAGACGTCTTAGACAAAAGAATAATTACCATAATCATGATTATTTTTCTCTGCATTTTAATTAGCCCGATGAAGCTCAATTAAGCTCTTCAGTACGAGCGCCTATTCACCAAACAGCTGTCCACCTGTCTCCTCCTTCCTGGGAAAAGGCTGCGGCGCCCGTTCACGCCGAGGTACCGTCACCAAATCCTCTGTGAGAGAGTGTGTGTGTGTGTGTGTGTGTGTGTGTGTGTGTAGAGGGGGGTCAGATGAGGCCCCTGCAGCCTGAAAGGGGCCCTCAGTATGACGGGCGATAAATGTCACAGAGGCGTGATGACAGGAAAGACATCATTAGGATATGCTAATTATTGGCTTATTAAAAAGAAAACATTTGATACAGAATCAGATCAATAAACTTTAACGAGAAAATGGAAAAATACGAAGTTAAAGACGAAAAATTAAACCTGCAAAAAAACAAAACAGGGATCTGCAGTAACCGAGATCTGACAGTAAAACAGCCTCCATAGACCCTCCCTCAGAGAGATTAACGCTGCGAGGGCGAACGGCTCAGTCAGGGTCATGTCCAGGTTAGAGCTCCTGAACTCTGCTGCTGTTACACGGACTGCAGGACAGGATTTCTGCCCTATCAGAGAGGGTTGGACTCCAGTCGCTCCTCAGGTTCCTCTCACACCTGTGCGAGGGTGAGGAGCGACTGGAGAGAGAGAGGAGAGAGAGAGCGAGGGATGATACGCACTGAATGATATCAGGTCCAGGGATCGATCGATCAATCAACCGATCGATCGATCAATCAATCAATCAGGGAAATGAAGGGCTGCAGCTTCTGCACTAGAGGGCGTCTTTATCTGCAGGTAGTTTTATTAAAAGATCAGAAGACCAGCAAAGACATTTTTGACCACAGGGGGCG
Source organism: Xyrichtys novacula (assembly GCA_962446985.1). Taxonomy (NCBI): domain Eukaryota; kingdom Metazoa; phylum Chordata; class Actinopteri; order Labriformes; family Labridae; genus Xyrichtys; species Xyrichtys novacula. Next base: position 35,212,261 of record OY660871.1, read on the forward strand.
CCAGAATCGACACTAATGCTGCGTTACCTATATGTCGCCGTCTTGTTTCTGCCTCTGATTTTGCTTTTTCCCGACTTGGGAACTGAAACGCTGGGAACTCGGGTGTGACGTCATTTTCAACTCCGACATCTGACTACCGAGGAAACTCGAACGCAGCATGGCTGAAAGTTACTCACTGTAGCTTTAATAAAGGCGTTACTGAGATGATGCAGTTTTAGGATCGGACTGGAACATGTCAGGATTTGACCCGCAGGTCAAACAGCATGAACCCACTGTAGCAAAGAAACCTGGACAGAAGGTACGAGACGAGGCCTAACGCCTCCTGCTGTAGTGGAGGTGGACCTACATCTGTCAGTGACTCAGTTCTGGTCTGGTGCCCTGGAGGACGAGGATGGTCATCCAGATAAATCACCTCATTGAGCTTTAGTGCTTCAGTGCAGACGGGCTGTCTGTTAGCTTCTTTTCATCCCATCATGATTTACGGTCGATGCTTTTTCTTCCTCTTCTTGTAAATTTCACACGAGCAGAAACTTTGTTAGCCGGAGCTGAATTCAGCGGTTTAACCCCGTCCTTCATAAACGTCACGGTGACCTCGAGGTCTGAAAGAGGAGCGATGATGAGCGACCGTCTTCATGACAAGCCGAGACCTCTACTCCAGAAAACTGCTGCTTCACAGGGAAATAACCAGAACTCTGAGATTTTTTTAACATCTCAAATGCAGATTTTTTAACGCTAAAATTTTAGAAAACCAGGCGATGAATGTAAACAGAGACTGATGTGAATGAATGTGAAGTGATGAGGTTTCTGCCTCCCTCAGTTTTCCATCCTCCTCAGACAAAAACACACAGTTACACTTCATGAATAAACAACAAAACTGAACATTTTATTCTTTCAAAAAAACTAACCCTGTATCATCGTGTTTCAGAAACTTTAAAAAAATCTGATTCAGGCCAATTTTCTTTAAAAAGAAAAAACAAAAAATCCACCAGACATACAATCAATAAATGCTCGTTTCTATTCTAACTAATCATACATACACAGTTGAATATGAAAAATAAAATCAGAGAAAATCCCAAACCTTTAAAGTATGAGGAGAAACTACATGCGTGCACTTTGACTCTGCATGAAAATCCCTTTATTTAACATGACAGAAACTCTAAAATAGACGTGGTTTGATGTCAAAATGTAACTCAATCTTTAAAATCGTGTTTTCCCATGACTCGTTTTGACTCTCCGGCTCTGAACGAGTCTGTTTGTCTTTGGTTTGACCTGGTTTAGTGGACGATTGGACATCTTTTTCCTCGATTAGGCTCTTTTTTGCTTTTTTCTGTGGCCTGCAGCTCAGAGTCACGCAGCTCTACGTCGCCCTCTGCTGGTTTAAAATAAAGTAACATGCAAAATAAAAAAAGACTTAAAAGATAAAAAGGTTTTTTTTCATGTTAAACAAACGTTTGAGCTTCAATTTAAGACCTAAAGGGTGTAATACTCAAGTGCTAGGATGTTGACGCTTCAGAGTGTGTGTGTGTATGTGTGTGTGTGTGTGAAAGTGTGTGTGTATATGTGTGTTTGTGTGTGTCTAAACGTTTAGCTTTTGATTTTCTGCTGGTACCACTTCGGTCAGCTGGGCGTCATGACTCTCCTCCTCCCCAGGAACCTGAAACAGACGGAGGTGAAGAGGAGAGAGTGAGTGTGAGGCTGATCTGAGGGACGGTTTCACTGCTCCGTGATCTGAGGACACACTTTGACCTTTTTTTACTGATAAATCTGAGAAACACAAAAGTCTTTTCAGGAAACTTGAAGATAAACCAATTTCCTCCAATTCAAGCCAAGGATGTGAGGACAGGAAGAGACTCCAGCACCAAAACTAAAGAGAAGGACCAAACATGTCCGCTCTTGTCGGTGGTCTTCATGCAGACAAACATCTTCACCCACAATTCACTCTGATTTTTAAAACCTTGAAACTCTAACAGACGATAGAAGCACAGCTGTCAATCATGCAGACTGCACAGGGATGGATGTTTGTTCTGTATCCTCCGGTCTTCATCACATCCATGAGACTCTGGATCACCTCTCAGACCTCAGAGAAGCTCTTCGTTAGGAAGGAGACGTCTCCAGCTGAACAAACAGCTGATTTATTTCAATGATTTTATTGATTTTCACACTTCATTAATCTGTACAAAGTGAGACGTTTTACGACAGTAAAGGTTCAAACTGCAGTCAGCAGCACAATGATCAAAATCACAATATATTGTCATTGTTATGATTCATATCTTTTTATTTGTCTCTATTTTTTCTAGAATTTTCAAAGCAAAGTGTCTTTTTTTGTTGAATTTTCCTGACAAACTATTTTTTTCTGGAGCAGAAAAATCAAATAAAAAATCCATTTTTCTCAGTGCTGGTCGAGACGAGCTCAGTTTTTTATGTGTTCCTCAATAACCGTGTTTTTTCAGCTTAAGTCTGTTTCTTTAACATAATAATCAGAATCTGAGTTTAATAATCAAAATCAGCTCCTGTTTTCAAACATCCCAGAATCTGAGACAGAAAAAATCATCAGCTGCTTCTTTGTTGCTGCTTTTTCCTCTCTATCTGTGTTTCTCTGCATGCATGTCTGTTTGTTAGTATTATCATTATTATGTGTGTTTGTCCTTTTTTGGCCTTCAAGATGTTTATTAAAAAGATTAAAATATATATAATTAAAGTCTGAAAACTGTTGTTATTTGACATTATTGGTGTAGACAGAGACTCACCTGAAAAATGGTAAATGGAGAGAAATATCCGTCTGAGAGGGTTTTATAAATATTGACTGATATTTGAACCACAAATATGGTTCATCCTGCATTTTAATAAATTTAAGAATCTAAATATTGTTTCATAAATTATTACAGGTGTTTGTTTCTAATCTGAGAAACCCCTCTTGTTCTTTAAACGATAAATAATCCACAAACTTTAATCTGTTTATAATTCAAACAGGATTATTATTATTACAGACTGATGCGGCGCTGAGGTTCACATGAAACAAAGGCCTCATGAGCCTCAGTCCTGCTGCATTGTGGGTAAACAGAAATGACGTCAGCCTAAAGTGAAAAAGTCTGACATCATGGCGTTTGTACACCTGATTAAAAAAAACACCTCATGGTGGAGGATTAGCGCCACCTAGTGTTCAAACAGCAGCACTGTTTCACCTCCCAGAGGAGAGACCAGCCTGACTATAAATGCTGCAGGAGCGCCACCTGGTGGTGAAAAGATTTAATGCCACATTAATGAAAATCTGTTTGGTGATTATTGATGGTGAGTTTTCAGTCGTTGAGGTGAGCCGTACGGAGTCAGTGTGAGATCTCTCTGCTCTGTAAAATCAGAATCCACCTCTCTTCCTGTCAGACTCACCTCCCAGTAGATGTTGTCCTCGAAGCAGATGGTGTCAGGAGGAGCACCGAAGATGGGCGTCTTCAGAATCACACCTGATGTGACAAAAACACCTGATTTACTCTGGAAACAGACTTTTGAAATGAACACAAACTCAATAAATCTGTGTGTGTTTTACAGGGACAGAGGACAGAGACGGATGCTGATCTGGGAGAAGGATTTATTTCACACATTCAAATCCTGGTAATCGAAGAGTGGATTTACATATTTACATGTTTCACCTCAGAGGGATGGGTGGTGTCAGGTGATAGTTGGTAAATGGATGCACTTACCGACGATGGCCCCTCCGAGCAGAGCGATACCGAGGGTGATGGCGAGGCCGAGAGCCTGGTAGCCGCCCTGAGTGGAAGCTGAGCGACCTTTGACGATCTCAGGGAAGACGTCGTTCATCCTGAAACACAGAGAGGGACGGTCAGTGAGCCGTGATCGTCTTTCTGGGCAAACAGACTGGACATTAGATGAAAACTGCAGATATAGAGGACCTTTGCAGACCCTTGTTTGCTGACTTTGCTCTGAGGGAGCAGCTTAAGAAACTCTGTCTCTGCTCAGTCAGAGTGATTTTATCTCTGACCGAACAGTCGAACCCTCACAGAGACGATCTTTTACAAACTGAAAAATGTGGATATTCAGGACGAACCGCAGAGAACACTCAGGTTTAGTCTTGTCCAATTCTCTCACCACTCAGAGACTCAAACTTGTGAATCTGGATCAGAATCAAATCTGTGACTTTCTCTGATGAAATGAAGAAGAAACTGTCGATGTCTGCTGAATATGAATATAGATTTTTACCCTTCTCCATAAACATCCATGGTCGCCACAGAAGCAGTCACGGCTCCCACAATCGCACCGAGGACACCAGGCATGCCGTGCAGGTTGTGAACCCCACAGGTGTCCTGGATCTTTAGTTTGCTTTCCAGATGAGGCTGAAAGAAGAATTATACCTACATGAACTCTCACAGATATGGTTGTTGTTCTCAGTATCACAGTATTCTGCAGGATCGTTTTATTGATCTGAAGTTTAAATTCTCTGATCGACTCCGTCGTGCTTACAGAGAGATATTTGAACCCCAGGACAGAGATGACGCCCGCCAGGAAACCCACGATCATGGAGCCAAAAGGAGTCAGCATCATTTCACCAGCTGTTCCTGCTGCGACTCCACCGGCCAGAGCGGCGTTCTGGATGTGAACCTGACGACGAGGAAAAGAGGGATGGAGAATTTGTGATGAACTGCAAAAGATCAAAACCAGAATCATCGAAACTTGAATCCTCAGATTCACAGTTTTAAACAGGACCATTATATATATACATATATATATATATATATATATATACACACATACAGAGCAAACCTAACCTTCTCTAAAATGTGCAATAATAACTATATGCAAGAATATGGTGCAGTAATAACAGTGTGTAAAAATGTTAATGTGCAGCACTGATCATTTACATTCATATTAATATACAAAAATAACATGGTGCTTTAATAATCAGCAAGATTAACAGTGAACAAAACTCACAGTGTCTTTAGTGAGCAATAACAATAATATGTAATAAAAAATATTGTGTAAAAACAACAAATTACAACAATAATCCCGTCCAATAACAGGCATGTGGGATAATATCAGTGTTAGCCTTAAAAGAGCTTAAAAGAGCTTAAAAGAGCTTAAGTTGCAGATTTTAACTTTTTTTACAGCACAAAAATAAATCCATACATTAATTGATAAATAAGCACAACATGATGTTTTTTTTCCATGTGATATTTTCGTCACACTAAACCTTGTATGTTCATGTTCATGTTAATCTTTGGTACGGTCAGGACAGGAGCGTGTCCACAGGGGTGGACAGGGGTGCCCGAGCCCCCCTTTAAATGGGTTCAGCCCCCCCAAAACCTGAACCTTTACGGTCCTTCATCTCGTCTTTATCAGGATTTCTGCAAAAATCAACTATTTAAGCCGCTGACTACTTTTGTATTTCAGTGAAGGACATTTAAACATCGTTTTAAGTCTTTAGATTTTAAAGCTTCAACTGAATATAAAAATGTGTAAATGTATAAAAACAATAATTTAGGTGAGGCTTTGCTTTGACTGACAGCAGACTGATAAAACACTCAGGAGACAAACTGACTCCATCCACTGATTATCTTCACCATCTTCACGCTCCGTCCTCCTCTTCCTCGTGATCATGTGATTCTCTCTGATCTCTATCAGCTCAGGAATGTCTCCGCTCGATGTGACGGAGACTCGCCGCTGACAGCTGAACACGACATGATGAGGTTTATCTTCAGGTGGCGTGTGCGTCGCTCTGTCGAGTAACTTTGTCACGAGTTCAGATGTTAGCGATGATGAGCTGAAAAGGACGGTTGTTCAAAGGGGACAGCTGGTTTTATGGGGGGGGGGTGTTAGGAGGGTTCTCTTTAGCCAATCACGTCAGCCTTCAGGGCGGTGGAGCTCTGTAACTCAGATACCATGAGCCGGGGCCTCCGACAACCATCCTCAACACGGACCTTGGACACATTTTTAACATCACTCTGGTTCCTAAAATATGTGGTGCTGTGGTCTCCCCCTCTGTGAGCTCTCCATGTTTTGCTCTTTAACAAATGTTCTCCTTTGTTCTCCCCCTACATGGACTCTCCTTCAGGTCAACTGAAGGCCAGCAGGATGTTCGGCTAAATATACCTGAACTGTCTCAGACCAGTCTTTGTTTCACTGGTGGCCTGATGAAGCTGTAACCCAGTAAAACTCGTCAAACTGATCATTGGTGTGGACCTGATCTGGGCATGCCAATGTCACAGACCAACAACCAATCAGATTGAAGCGACATAACTGCTGAGGTCGTATGGGAGGTGCAGCCTTCGGTTATCTTCTTTGAAATCAGACATGGTCCAGGAGGCGGATACCCTCCAGTGCGCTCAAAACTTCCCTTCTGTCTGTGCCCGACTTCCTCTCCAGCACCGGTTAACCTGTGCTCAGCAGGGATGTGGACCTCAGGGCTCTGCTGACCTGGCGGTGTAGGCACACATCATACCTTGAACGGGTCGCCCAGTATCAGCTGAAGGCCTCTATCCTGCACTTCCCTACTCTCTTCTCAGTTTCTTCTCTTACGATCCTCAGAGGAACGGAAAGAAGTCGGTGTAAATCGACACGTTAACTTGAATGGTTACGATCAGCTACGATCGGAGGATACGACCTTTTAGGAGACGATCAGGATGAAGGTGGAGGTCGGGGGTCAGACTGGCCCACCAGGAGCCTGTTACCCAGTTTCATTTTCATAAATCAGCTCCTTTCTAAGACCTCAGTGTCCTCACCATGTCCAGTTTGCCGTCGTGCGCTGTGAGAGCGGACATCCCGTAGGTGGCCAGAGTGCAGGCGGCCAGAGAGTAGTAGGTGTTCATGGCCGTGCGGTGCTGGTCGTCTCCGTGAGCCGTGATGGCGGAGTTAAAGCTGGGCCAGAACATCCACAGGTAGATGGTACCTGAGACAGGACACAGTGAGAACGGCGTTCAGCTACGACAGAAGGAAACATCTTAATAATAATCAATAAATCAGCTGATCTCTTTACCGATCATGGCGAACATGTCAGAGTGATAGACGGAACAGTTCCTGTTTTTGCTCTTGTCCAGGTTGGGTCGGTACAGGACTCGGGTCACCATGAGACCAAAGTAAGCTCCAAAAGTGTGGATGGTCATGGAGCCGCCGGCGTCCTTCACCTGTGTCACCAAGTTTCATCCAAACTACTTCAGACAAACATCGACTTTAAATCAAACTGGAGTGTGTTTGTAGATTCCTATCTCACCCCCAGAAGAGTCAGCAGGATGTACTCATTGACAGCGAACAGCGTGACCTCAAACATGGCCATGATCAGCAGCTGGACCGGGCTGGTTTTACCCAGAACGGCTCCGAACGAGATGAGCACAGAGCCGGTGCAGAAGTCGGCGTTGATCATACTGAGGAGGATGGAGATCATGTGAATAAAACAGGATATAAATCTATTCTAACAATGAAACGGGAAAAGCTTTCGAAGCTTCTAGGAGGGAAAACATTTGTTCATGTTAGCGTGTCTGTGTGGACCTTCAAACAGACCTCGGGGTGTTTACAACCACAGCTCCAAATCAGACTTTGCATGTTGAGCGTGTTTCGTACCTCTCCACCCCGATGTGGATCTTGCCGTGGTGCATCCCGTGAAAGAATCCCTGCATCAGCGTCGCCCACTGCAGGGCGAAGGCTGCGATCAGGAAATTGAAGCCCACGCTGCCGAAGCCGTACCGCTGCAGGAACGTCATGAGGAAGCCGAAACCGATGAAGATCATGACGTGAACATCCTGGAAACCTGTGAGGTGGAAAAAAACTGCAGCTGAGAATCAGGAGATCAGGAGCCCTGAGGGATTACGACTGTATGAAGAAATATTGACAGGTGAGACCGGAGGGTCCAAACAGAGAAAAAAGAAAAACAGACGCTGACAAATGGATTCGACAAAAACTCCCGAGGCGTCAGCGAGCGCTCTGAGTTTATATGACAGGAAAACTATCAAGAGTTAGTCTTAATTATGAGGATTTCAGCTGAAATTCTTCAGTTCAGATGGATCTGTGGTTTTTCATCAACAGCTTTTTGACCCCTACTTCACACCGTAGTCAAGCTCACCTAACGTCAGCACTTAGAACTGTAAGACACCTGAGGACTCAAAAACATCAAATACACTTTCTGTCTGATGGGATTAAATTATCAACAAAGTTTCCTTAAGTCTTGGATTCAGGCAGAGACTGTATATATATATATATGTTTGAATTTGAATATACAGTATATATTATATATACAGTATTTAATATTCTATAGTTCAGTCTATAGTTTCAGACCACTCTGGGGCAGCAGAGATACATTCATCAGAATCAACATTTGTCTGAAAGGTCCATTTATTAGTTCAGGTCATCTAAAATAAAAATCTGTAATTTTCTTTATTCAGCTTCAGTTTTTCAAAGCATGAAGAAGAAAAATGTCTAAATTCTGCTTTAAAAAGGATCTTACTGTAAATAATTCAATCTGGAGTTCCACAGAGCTCAGTTCTCGGCCCACTAATGTGAACTTGGACTTCTAAGATAATACTTTTTTAATATCTTTTATTTAAAAAATGTTTATTTTCTTTTTGAAATCTAGATGGCACTTTTTTCAGGAAGAAGATGGTATCAAGTTTATCAGTGGCCCTCAGATCTGCACCTCTTGGGGTCCTGCTGATCTCTTTCCTGCACTCCCCCACTCTCTCTCCTCAGTTTCTTCTCTATCCACCATCTTATTTGTTTTTCTCATAAAGTTAAAAAGCTAAAAAAAAACAACTAAAATTAAACACTTGAACTATTTTAGCATTTAATAAATGTAAGAATTGTGTGAGAAGTTTCCACTGAAGTCAACCAAAGTGAGTTCTTCAAAATTGTCTCTTTTAAGATTATATGAACTGAATGAAAGCAGCAGTTTTATGTCTGAAGATCTGCTGCTTTTCTTAAAAAGACTTAAAATCTATCAGTTTATTTTAGTTTCAGTAGTTAAATGACAAACTGCACTTCAGTAACTGTTTCATCAGCTGCTGTTTCAGCTCAGATCCCCGTCCGTCAGATCAAACTCAGCGTTTTCACTTCAGCACAAAGTTTCAGCTGAGAGCCGTGAAGCCTGAAAACAGCTTTTCTCTGTGAAGAGGCCGCTGAGCTGTTACATCAGCTTTGGTCCAGTTTTCGTCGGTGTTATTAAGGCTGTAAACATCTCTTTAAAAGCATCATTCATGCTGTCAAAGCAGTCGGACTTTCTCTGAATGAGAGGATAATGAACTCTGTCAACCTGCAGCTCAGAGGCTCCTTCAGCCTCACTGTCCTGGTTCACACACTTTGTGAGCGCTGCTTTCTAACTGTCCTCGTTTGTCCCTAACTGCCTCACACAATATTGCACTGTGCCGCGGCTGCTGTCTCCATGGAGACGGTCGATTGGCATGGCCCAGCGGAGGTGTCGCCAGTGTCCCTGTTGGCATTTTGGCCCAGATACATGCGCCGACATCCAAGGAGGACTCACACAATCAAAGCAGAGAGACGATCTGGAGGGTGGAATAATATCTGCTTTTACATATTCTCTGTTTGATTCTGGGCCCGGGATTTAAAAAGACTTTATATAACATGGATGATCATGGAGAGGCCGGGATGTTTAATCCTCGTCAGCTGAACACGAGTCTAAACGACGAAGCTTATCTTCATCATTAAAACAGGGTCAAGAGTCTCCAGAAGTTTGGAGTCAGTCAGGAAGCAGGAAGGTTTATTTTAGATACTCTGAGCCGGGCTGACTGTCACACCAGGACTTCACTGACTCATGGAAGGATCGACTAGTATTACCTGTTTCTGTGTAAAATCAAGGTCTAAGACTAAACTGGGATCGGTTTTCTTTAGTCCAGGTCCGTAGATGGTTATCCCAGTCCTGACACTCATATAGCAGCACGCGTTCGTCACGCGTCAGAACCCGGATCAGATCACACTTTTAGTTAACTCTTCTTCTGCTAATCCAGCAACCGTCCTCCAAACTTCATAGAAATCTGGTCTTCAGTTTTTCCGTTTTCTCGACGACAGTCATGAACAGGATCCACTTTAGTCGTTCAGTACCAGCATGAGTTCTTCTGGAGAACTCGCCGGATTTGTTTTGGTGATTTTCTGCCTCTGCATCCATCTGCACATGTCTGCAAAGCTATGAGTGCAGTGAAAATACCAGGATGTGTGACCTTCTGTGGGTTTTTATTTGCATACTTCTACACCTCTTCCTGACTTTCATTAAATCAGCTCAGAGTCATTTTTCCATCATCCTGAAAAAACGTTTTAAAAACTGTCCGTCAGCTGATCTGCTGTCCTGGTTCCTGCTGCTGTTTTTGAAAAACCTCCAGCAGTCGAACCAGCGACTCTTCAGACACTTCTGCACGTCTGCCTCATTCATCACTCCACGGCCTCCTTCACCTCCAGGTGATCTTTGCTCGAGCGGCAGACTTGAGAGGCGTGTTATCAGCTGACAAATGACCCTTATCTCCCAGGACCTCATAGAGAAGATAACAAAGACACTACTGGACTACCAACACACGACACGATCCTGGTTACAGGGAAAACAGGAGGCTCAGGTCTGAGGACTCTGTCCTGTAGTTGACCCGTGGATGGGGGGTCTGTTTACCGTGCAGGCTCTTCCAGGCGTGCAGTCACTGTAGTGGGTGAAGGTCGTGTTTACTCAGCGCTCAGACATGAAGGTGAACTTCGTCTTCAGCTCCCATGACAGTGAAGGTGTCGAGTTAAAGATTATCAGGATTATTAAATCTAATGGACCTTTACTCTCCGCTTTTATTTTCCTAACCTCAGTCAGAGAGTTTCTGTGTCTTTAAACAGAGCCGGACCGACAGTTCTGATTGGTTAAGAGACGAAACCTGAAACTGAATGGAAACAGATCATAAAGCTGAAAAGTCTGTTCTTGTATGAAGTCTTACTTTGTAGTCAGCAATGTTCTCTGTTCATGCAGATGTGTAGTTCTTTGTATTTCCATCTTTTATCACCATGACTACAGGCCACACCTCTCTCTGTATTTAGTAGGGCCCGACCGATATGGATTTTTGGGGCTGATACCGATTATTGGGGGGGATCCGATAACCGATTAATCGGCCGATTTTTTTATATTTTTTATGAAGTTTTAAAAATTATATATAAACTGTAGATATACTGTAGGCTACTGCTCTTCACACCGACAGGAAGACCGACTGATCAAGGAGGTTCAGGTGTTTTTGCTCATCCTCAAGGTGCAGGTTTATCACGCTGCCACACCAACCATAAACTCTGCAAGACCAAAATAAACCGACAGACTAAATTAGATCTTAATGATGACCTGGAAAAATAGAGAAGTCAGGAGATGTGACGGACTGTCCGTCCACAATGATCCATCAAACAGCTGTTCAGATACGGTGTTAGGACTGACATACAAACTGAAAACCTGAAAATGACCCAAAAAGTTTCCTGACGGGTCGAAAGTCTCTGAACCGACAGTTTGTAGGTCACAGCAGCAGCTGTTTATGTCACTACTGTGTTTGTACTGAACAAACACAAATATTTAACCCTGTTTACAGAACAGAAACGAGGGGATCGTTTTCTAAAGTGTGTTTGCAGGTTGTTCTCAAACGGCTGTTTCGGAGGTCATGCAGAGTTCAAACGCCAGCTTTGATACTACTGACCACAAACTCCTGGAGTATGTGAGCGTTTGCTCCAGGGAACTCCGGCAGCAGGCGTGATGACAAAGTCTGTCTGCAGAGGATTCAGATTTCTTCTTCAGTCTGTAAAAATGTGTCTCAGTTCTCCTCTGCTCTTCGTGTCAGTGTGCAGGAGCCTGCAGGTGAGTTCAGCCTGGAGCTAACTGTGAAACCTTCAGGTGAACTGGAGTGAGTGACAGGGAGAGAGTGGAGGCACGGCGACAGTTAAGCACCTGCAGAGGGGAGGGGGTGACATGTCGAAGGTTTCTACATTCCCATCGTTCTCGGCTCTCTCTCTCTCTCTCACAGATCAGCACCTGAGAGAGACTCAAACACAGGTAAACCTGGTCGACGGCTTCTGACTTGTCGGGACGCGCCCACCAGCCATCTGTCATGTGTTGGATTTTTTTAAGGTGGAACCCTGAGGTGACGAATCGCTCCGTTTAGTTTCTGTTTTAACTTAAAAGGTTTTTTGAAAATTTATGCAGTAATAATAACTGAAAAAAGGGGGCGGGGTCAGGGAGGGTATTCGCTTCTACCTTTATCTCGTGTTTAAAAATAAGTTTGATTACAAAGATGTTCAGTCTCTTCTTAAATTACACACTTTGTCTCAATACTGAGTAAATTAATATCTTTATGACTTTATGTAACTCACCTGCGTTTAAAAACCACAGTTTAGAAATGATAAGCTAACAACAGAAGCACAGACACGTCACTGCGTCTGCTTTTACTGAGTTATTATCAAATCTGCAGCGTCTAAAACTCACTTCAATCCTACTGAAACACACATTTACTATTAGTGACAAACTGGAAAACCAAACTATTGTTTTTTTATCCAGTTATGAACATGTTTGGGCTTGAACTGGGATTTATCAACCTTGTGTATACCGCCTCTAGTGGACACTCAAGGAACTGCAGTTTATGTTGGTTTAATTTTTCAACATGTTTCGACAGGCTGCTGCTGACTCCAAACTTCAACAGAAGCAGATCTGTTTTCTCGGTTTTCTATTACTTGTAATTAATTTTTTCGCAAATCAACAATTATTAGCAATACTGCCACCAGCTGTTCAGGAGTGGAATAACAAGAGGGTAAAACTGTAACCACTTCATAAGTACCAAAGACTGGCGGCTGAACATGGTGTTGGTGAATCTGACGGGTCAACCCTCAAATCTAAAACTCTGATTGTTTGCAGACCGTGAATGTTCAGAGTTCACACTTTCAGCTCATTATCTGCAGGATACGGATTCATTTCACACTACAACTGAATAAACTCTTGAAAATACTTTGGAGAGTGTGCAACAAAATGATTCAGTGCCTCCGTGCTTTTGTTTCCCATTTGTTTCTGTGAAAGCATTAATGAGCGTTTTCCAGCCGGAGGTTGGACTTCAGCTTTTCCTCGAAACAATCAGTCCCCATAAACCAGAAATGAACAATCAATGGATCTGTCTCTGTGGGACAGCAGCGGACTGGAAGACATTTCCATGAAACGAAGACCAATTAGTGAAAACAGAGAGCTGCTGCTGCTGCTGCTGCTGCACAGACAGTCCAACATTTCCCACGACAGCAGAAGTCCAAACTCTGCAAATTTGAATGAGATGAAGCTGCCTGCAAAAACTGTAACCAGTGAGGGAGTGTGTAAGAAGAGGTGTGTTGACTATAATCCACAGATACTCAGTCTCGTTTACTTAAAGGGACCAAACTGCATATAAATCAACAGCTGTACCTGTTTGTGCTCATGCATAAAGTTCAAAGTTCCCTTTAAAAGCCACCGGTTGAATCTGACGGTTTCATGATGTGCTCTCTTACTGCCTCCTGGTTCCTCTGCTTTAACTCGATCACTTATTCAGACTCAGAGGAATCTGGAGCTTTTTCTGATTCTGCTTCATTAAAATTTTTGACTTTAGAAGTTTAATTTTAACTCGTACCAGCTTGATTACGACCCACTATTTACATTTTATTACCTCCTCTGCAGGTCCTAAAGAGAACGGCATTCTGGGGGTTGTGGTCAGTGTTTCTGTCACTAACGATCTGAATTTAATATCAATGAGAGCAGGTATTGTCATTATCTAAATGTAATCTTTAGTGTTTTTATACTAACAACACTTCACAGAAACCACAAAAACAGACACTGTTACAGATCTGCAGACCCTGACCCTTGAACTTCACTTTAACCTCTGACCCTGGACCTCCACACACTCACAGGCAGACCGAGAACTCACTTGGGTATCGGTAGTAGAAGTCGTTGTCGTAGTCGGAGTGGGTCTGGTTATGCCACAGCTTTGCGTCCGTCTCATGGTCGTACTCGACTAAAGCACCGAAGAGGATGATGAGGATGATCTCCAGGATGAAGCAGGTCACCGGCAGCTTCAGCCGCATGTTGGTCGATGCGTCCGTCATGTTTTCTTCTCAGTGAGACGAGGAGGAGAAGTGAAGTGAAGTTCCTCTGAGGAGGAGGAAAAGGGGATTAAAGCTCCAGCACAGAAAGTGAGGCAGACCCTGTCTCTCTCACACACACCCCGGGGTGTCCTCGGTGCAGAGACAGGAGGCTGGTGTGTGTGTGTGTGTGTGTGTCTGAGGGTAGAAGAAGAAGCTCAAAGAGCTGATCTTTCATGTGTGTTTTTGCCCTGCTGGGTCACACCTACCGGACCTGCCTCCTCTATGAATAATGCAGGTTCACGTTAAGCCCCGCCCCCTGTCTCTGTGCTTTTAAGGTAGTCTGAAGAGCTCAGTGCAGGTAATCAGAGACAATCCATTACTGTGACACCGGCACTTTTTCTGATAATGGTGATAATGGTTTCACTGGTTCGTGTTTTGATCCAAGAACAAAGATTGAAGGAGGGATTGTGGCGACACCAGAGCAGATTCAGGAGATTTCTGCACAACCAGGAGGAGAGGAGCTAGTTTTGGGTCATGACTGATAGTAACTGAAGACAAAAGTGCTTGATGGGAACACAAACAAACAAACAAACAAACAAACAAACAAACAAACAAACAAACAAACAAACAAACAAACAAACAAACAGAGTAACGGTCCATAACTGTATGCTTGTGAATCCAAGAATTAGGGCCTGTTTCCACTCGCAGCTGTTTTCTGTGCGGATTATGGGTCTTATCTTGTGCTACTACATTTACAGGAAGAATTAGGAATAGTCATGCATGTTGCTAAATAGAGTTGGGCGGTATGACGGTATAAACCGTGAGGTATAAAAGTGTCTACCTGTGGAAATGTTGCTCTACCGTTTATACCGGAGAGAGAGAGAGAGAGCAGATGTCTGCTGCGTCTCTGAGTCAGTGTGTCGTTGTCTGCGCTCGCTAACAGGAAAGCTGGAGCGTGTCTGTTTCCATATATTCACCAGCGTGTCGTGCGGAGTTTGTTCGCGCCGTCTGATTGGTCAGGTTTGGGTGCGTTTCCCTATAATCACCAGTGTGTCCAGCAGACTGAAGAAACAGCTTCACTGTTGGTGGTCATGGCGGACGTAGAGATTAGTGGAAGTACAGAGAAAACGAAGGCAGCTCGACCAACCCGACACGAGGAAGAGGAGGAGGAACTCGTTCAGAAAAAGGGCGCGAGTCGAGACATCGGTGTTCTGGAGATTCTTCAGATTTAGAAAATCCGACAACGATCAAAAAACAAAACTATCAGAGAGTGTGGTGTGTCTGTCGTTGGTGGAGGAGGAAACACCAACAACCTCTTCCTCCACCTGAAGATGAAACACACCAAACTCTACGATGAGAGTCTAAAGACGCATGACGCACCTGCTGCACCAAAAACTGAACCTGCAGCAGCTCCTCTCAGACTAAAGAGCTTTCAGAGTCTTTGACCAAAGAGACGATCAAAAATCAGCAGACTGGACTGAACTTTAGTTTGTAGAAAAATCAGAGTTTCAAAATAAAAGGAAAATGAACAAATGAGACAGTTTGGATATTTTTAAGACATGAATTAAATTAACAGGAGGGAAAAACATACGGTCATATAGACCGTTACTGTGATATGAAATTACTCAGACTGTGATATAAGATTTTGCTCGTACCGCCCAACACTATCACTAATGCATATCCACAAGTACAGCACAGAAAAGCAGCTGATATTTTCTTATGAAACTCCAAAAACTCAGATTGGGGTCAAACCGAGGAACATTTCAGTGTGCTTCATCCTCCTCCTGTTTTGATAAAAGATGTCACTCACACCTGTATCAGCTTCCTCCATCAGCAGAGACGGCCTCCTCTTCAGTTCAGAGCGAGCTGACAGGAATGTTGTTTTGGTTCTGAAGAATTTAAACTATTATCTCCTGAGACCACAGGCGTCAAAGAGAAGACGTGAACTCTGCAGAGACAGGACGGTCTTCTAGGTCTGATCAGCATCCGGTCTGACCAACAAACAGTCACCTGATAGGTCGAACTCTATTGTTGTGTGACAGGCTCCAAGTATGAAGGATGAACAGAATCATCTTTACATCAAAAAGTCTTTGTCTAGATGGACGCAGATGTTGCTCCTAAACCTGGAGATGTTGTTTAAAACTGAGGATGCAGCATCTATGATTTACAGTTCTTCGTTCATCAGACCTCAGGACAGTTCACGTGATATTAAACCCATGCGGTGACTCCAACTACAGAGTCCTGATGCTCCTAAACCTGGAGATCTAGTTCAGTATAAATGGAGCCTCCACAGATGAGGAAGATACCCCTGACATGGACTCTGATGACTCCCCAATCCTTGGTGGTCCCTCTCATTTTTCCTCTACTCTAGTTTTCTGCCTCATGTATCCGTGATGCTCCGCTGTGATAACAGCGACTGTAGTTTTTTGTTTGTTTTTCTGTTAAATTCCTGAGATGACAAAAGATTCTTTCATGCCTCCGTTTCTGCAGAAGACGAAGCTTCGAAGAAGATTTCTTTGGTCTCCTGCTGGTCGTCTCTGTCATCGTCATCCCTGTTAGATCGGAGATAATGTTTCACAGAGCCAATAAATTCCTTCTTTCTGTTGTAAATATCGCGACATTATGGTGTGTGACTTTATAGAAGAGTCTGCAGAGCAATACAGGACGAGTGTTGTGTCGTTCGTAAATGATTAGGTCAAAAGAACGAATCTTCTAAGTGAACGTACTGAACTGAATCACTTCCTCTAGTGATTAGTTTGTTTCTCAGTTCAGTTGAGGTGTAAGCGGCGCAGCATTGCCAGGTGAGCAGCCGGCGAGCCGCTGCAGGGAGGGAAGGTCCGCACGCGCAGCCACAACACTCTCGTCTCCTGGAGGCCGTGAACTGAAACCTGAACAGTTCAGCTGTGTATCAGTTCAGGAAGTCGGAGTCGCAGGCTTCTCCTGCCAAGGGCTGAATGATTCTGTGAACCAGTGAACGAATCTTTTGAACGAATCTTTTCAGTGAACTGATTCTAGTGATTCAGTACATCTAAAAGAACCGCGGTGCCCGTCACTACACAGAACAGTGTCGTCTGCATAAAGGTTGATATTACAGCTAATATTAGGGAAGACAATGGCTGTGTCTGAAATGGATCCCTAACTCCTCTATAGGCGACTATATGGCGGTTAGCGCCATCTTGAGGGGTGTCCAAAACCTGAGCGATCAATTCCAGTGCCCCATTTAGGCGACTCAAAGATTCCCATAAAGCATTGCAAAATGTAGTGACCATCCGATGGTCACTCACCGGTGGTAGGCATCCCGTCATGCATTGCGTCTCCAGCGGCAACATCACAACGGTAGTGTCTGAAACCTCCGGTGATTGAGTTCAATACATAGTCAGCTGTATAGTGAAACCCCATATGGGGGTTAGGGACTGAGTGATTCATTTCGGACATGGCCAATGTGATGAATATAGATGGTAAACAAAACAGAGACCAGTGCTGCGTCCGAACTGCCCGCTCGGATACTACATGCTACTGCTACATACTACTGCAGGTCCGTCACGCTGAAAAAAAACCGTATGTATCAATGTGTGCGGGCGCACTAAACCACGTGTGTTTCCTTGATAAATCCCAATCAGCGTGGAATTGAGCGCAGATGTCGGAGTGACTGGGCCCGTCCTCGTTTCCTATAAATATGCAGATTTATTTAAATAGGGTTTGTCCTCGTTTTGACAAAATGACAAGAAAACTTTTACGGCGTGCGAGGTGGAGGTGCTGGTGGCGGAGGTGGAGGAGCAAGCGTTTTGTTTCCAGCCTGTCCAGTGGCGTCAGTGCAAAACAAAAACGGGAGTGTGGTTAAAGTTTGCACAGGGTGAACGGTATAAAATCCCCGCGGAGATTAAAAATAAGTGACCTCAAGATGGAGGTCAAGCGGCGTACAGCTGCCCACCTGTCTGGCCGAGGAGTACCGGCCAGACAGGTGGGGGTCCGGGGGAGGAGACCCTCACACCGTTTGAGCAGCGGGTGGTGGCGATTATTATTATAGGGTAAGTGGCGTGTCACACAAATGTCCACATGCTTTGTCATCCCACTGAGCAAAAGACGTATATTAGACGTCTAGTCTAAGTTTATACTTCATTTCAACGTCGGGATTCAGTCTATTTTTAGACGTGATTTATACTTCGCCCTTAACTTCATTTTTCGATAACTTTTTATGCAATAAACAACTGTAATGTGCATAACTGACCTCTAAATACTGGATTACATTACCTATGATACCGTGGAGAGAGATGTAAACGCAACAGATACACAGAAGCAGGAATTGAAATGAACCAATATTTTTATTGTGTCACAGAAATTAATGTGTCGGCCGTGTCGCCGGCTTGCGGAACCCTGGCCCGCGGCAGCCCGTCCGCCGGCTCGGAGTCGTCGGCCAGGACCAGCGGCATTCGGGCCACCCCGGCCCCCGGCCCCAGCACCAGCATCAGCACCAGCGCGCCGACAAGCGGTGGAGCGTCCACCAGCCGCGGCGCTTCCGCTGGACCACCCGGACGCAGTGGAAGGGTCCTCGCGGAGGGGGTCCTGCAATCGCAGGAAGAAATCATCAGGGGGATCGCGGGGATCAACGAGCGGCTGGACCGGCTCGTAAATGTCCTCGAGCGTCTGGTGGAGAAAATAAATTAATTTGGCTCATTGAACTGTGTATTCACTTCTTACCCATTCACACTGTGGCGATGAGATTCTCCCGCGCGAGGACGGCGGCCCGGCAGGGATCAGCTCGCATCCCTCCGTCTGCTGCTGGTTCGTCATGTGGGGCGACGTGCTGCCCGGCCACGGGGATGTGGTGCACGCTGGTCACATAGTGAGTCACCAAACACCGCCACACAGCGTCGCCAAAGTGCGAATCACAGTCAACGCAAATATCCAGCTCAACGCCAATTTCTACACCACCTCCTGACTTTGCGTTGATTAGCGCTGGAACCGACGCTCGTTTCGCGATGATAAATCTGGACGTGTGCGCCGATTTTGGCGTACGCAAGGTTTTCTTGCGCCGCAAGCGTTGATACATGAGGCCCCAGGACTGATGCTTGTGGAACACCGTCTGTTAATGGTAGAACCTCTGAGTGAATATGACCCACGTTTACACACTGAAACCTGCAAGAAAGAAATTTAAACGTGACAGGACCAAGGCCGACGTTATAAAGATTCTGAACGAAGAGCACGGTCCACAGGATCTAAAACATCGGAAATGTTCACATTACTATTAAATTCTGCTTTTATTCACATTTAAAACACAGTCTAAAGTTTTTTTCTTGTAAATAAAGGCTACATGAGTTTGTTGGTTCGACTCTCAGAAGAGAAGTCAGAGTGTGCGTGCCACAGATTTTTTTCTCACCGTGGAAGTGGGTGCTCCTTGTCGCTCCATCAGTGCAGCAGGCTGGCTCCGGGGCCCCAACGATAACACAATCTTTACATCAGCGGAGGACGGGCATCAATAGTAACACCATGGAGGCTACAAGAGGCCTGGCACCAGATGAGACGAGATAAACACAAGACCAAACCTGCCTGTGATGAAACTCAGAGATAACATACATTAGAAAGCCGTACAGGTATTTCACACTAATGTACGGTGGGACGACTATACTGTACTGTGGGGGGGTCTGCATGCTCATATCAGGCTGAGAATGTGTGCAATGTAAAAACAGCTGCCTGTGCAAGTAAGTTCATCTATGGAGTCATAATATAATCCATCCATCATCCAAACCGCTTCCAACATTCAGAGTCATGGGTAATATATTTACCGGGTAACCCGACAGGCGTGATCAGAACATGGGAAGACGCCAAAGTCCCCCGAAGGAACCCCTGAAGGTACCCCTGAATGTCCCGGGACAGCATGCAAACATCTCAGAGACAGAGTCTCGTCCACGACCACAGAAAGACTAACAGACGCTTTTGTTTCACCCTCTCTGCTCCCTCAGTCCATCTGCTTTACTAACACACACACCTCATCCTCTCAGTGTCTATCCTGATCTGGATCTCTGTTCATAACACTAAAAACAAGCAAAAGGAACACTGACTTCTTGGGCTGACATACATCTAAAACAGAGGAGAGAGGAAGAAGAAGGAGCGGACTGTTAGCTGGTTAGCTGTTGCAGCTATTTTCTCTGAACCTTGTGATAATATCGTACTTGTGATATCTTATGACCACGGTGATCGTGAGGTGAAATTCATGACAGTCTTAGTAAATACAAAAATAGAGTTCAGTCACTGCAGAAAGGAAACTGTTGAACTGTCTGCTCACGCAGTCACTCACAGAGTGATGAACCTACACCATGTCAGAGCTCCCTATGCACTCGAACTTCAGGTGATGGTCTTTTTTTTATTGTAAACAACTTTTTCTCTGTTTTATTGTCTCTTTCCTAACTTTTGTAAACGGGTTGGTGGTATCATATTTTAGATAAGAAAATAAAACTGTGATTTTGTTCTTTCATCACCATGAATGTTGGTCTAATCATCATAATACAACATTTTTGTGACGGGATGAAACATGACAGTGAACAGGACTGAGTCTGAGGTCTAAACGGTGTTTAACCAGGTGATGAAGCTGCGACAGGTCCGTGTTTCATGTTGTTTTCTGCGTATTTAACTGATAATATTTAGTGACTTTATTATCTTCCAAAAATGAAGATGGAAACCCATGATTGTCGTTGTTGTTGGAGTTCACATTCAGTTCACGTTCACGTCGAGCTCAATGTTTTGAGGTTTTTCTGACTTCAGAGCGGAGGAAACCTCAGAGGAGCTCCGGGCTGAACAGAGTGAGGGAGGTATGGGAATGTGGACTTATCTTCTTCCCGTCTCTGCTCTCAGATCTGTATCTGACACACAAGGCGTCCACCTGTTACAAAACGACCTGAGCTGGTAAGTGATTGGTCGGAGGGCCTGGGGATCATCGGTACATCGCTCCACAGAAGGTCAAACGTTCGCTCCTGTTTGTGTGTTCAGACCGAAAACACATCATTTACAAAAACAAGTATTCAGGACTGAAGAGCTGAACCGTGTCAGAGTGATGTGGAGGGAAAGAGAAGACGCTTTCTCAGAATGAGGCGTTGAGGAAAGATAACACCTGGTGGAGCAGAGTATCTGAGCAGCCAATCAGTGAGCAGCCCTCAACATACCTGAGGAGAGGCTGGAGGGCGTCACATGTCCCACATCTCACCTGATCATCTGCACCTGACGAGAATATGACACCAGAATCAATAGAAAGAGTTAAATAACGAATCTCACACTGCCATCAGCGCACGATGAGGATCTGACATCAGATGGTCACATGACACGTTTCAGATAACCTCGAGAACTGGAGCATGTGACATCTTAAGAAATAACAGAAGAGGCTTATTACGAAAAGCATGATGGGTAATTATATGAAAACACTCCGAGGATCAGGTTTCATTTTCTCATTAGTATGAAAGCTGACAGCCTGGGAGCCAAACACGTCAACAAGATCATGTTTTATTGACTTTGGCTCATGTTAGTTAATCACAACCAGTTACTCAACACGGCGCAGGAATCATGTGATGATGATTGTTGTTGAGATGGTCACAGTGACAGGGGTCACAGTCGCTGAGGGCGTCTTACAGTCCTGAATGAGGATTGGAGGAGAGCGGAGGGGGGAGGGATTTAGAGGAGCGGTAACCGAAGATTCACGAAAGTCGCCTTCGAGGAAGAAAGTTTGACCTGGATGTAAAAAAGTATCAGCGCCAATAAGTTTGGTCTGGTTTACGCTTCTGCATCGTACCCTCCTCACTTGTTCACAGGAAACCATGGCGACTGAATCTGAGCGTATTACACTTAAGTTAAAGCTGATGAGGGATACTGGAAGTGTCTGAGATCAAGCGGACCAATCACAGGGCTTCCAGTCTGCGTCATTTTGACACGTAGGACCCGTACCCTACATGAGTACAGGGCCAGGGTCTGACCCAGAAGTACTAAGATTGCACATGTTGCTCTGCAAAGATGGTAAACTCAGAGACAGAGCCTCTCTCCTCATGGTCGGCCGTCTCTCACACATTTGTCCTCCTCCGGCTCTCAGATTGTCTCCATCCATCTTTGATTTCGTCTGTCTCTCACCTGTGCTCTTTGAACTGGATTAAACTGGTTTTATCACATCATTAGTAACAGGTGTTTGTAAACTGGGACACCTGTGCTGTACTTGTGTTTGACGTCTCTGGCAGTAAAATACCTCTGCAAATATCTCGCTGTAAATCTTTTTTGTTTGGTTTCATGCTTTGTTTTTTTTGTTTTGTAAGTTTACAGTGAAAGGTCAAAGGTGAAATCAAACTCCATTTAAACCTCTAAATCTAACGTGAACAAAACAAGAGCGCCCACATTTACCTGCCTGAATAGTAACCCCTCGTCAGACTGGGAGCCCCTGCAGCTGTCAGGAGCTCTGAACTATCTGCACGTCGTACAGGGCTCATCTGTCACTGCGCTCAAAAGCTGTCGCTCTCAGCGTGGTCTGCAGCAGAAAGGCCGTCAGGAGGAATGTTGAAAATGTTTCAGGGCTGCAGCGTGTCTCTACAAGGCAAAGGGAAAACCTTTCAGACTGGTAGAAATGTTGTCAAAATGTGCATACTTCAACTCCAGAAGACGCCCACATGACCTCGCCGCTTGTCAACGAAGTCACGCACCGGTGCATCACGCTAACTGATACGGCATCAGGGCTGCAGGCGGGTCGAGCGAGCCTCCTATCGCACATGCTCATCTCATGTACGAGGACGGGAGGAACAGTGGGTCAGTCAACACTTGGTTCAAATAAAAGATTCAGTTTTCGACAGATCGTCAAGTTTTCTGTTTAACGGATAAAATTAAAAACAAAAACAAACAACTTTGAGGGAGTGACCTCCATAAATAACATGCCACCATAACCGTAAATCACATGATACAGAGCTGTCGGAGTGCGACAGAGAGTGCTGCAGGGTTCGTAGAGTTTACCTGGAATAAGTTACTGAGCCGTCAACGGGGAGTGGAGAGGAAATCAGTCAAAGAGTGACGAGGAGTTCAGTTCTTATCACCGATCCTGCTCTGGTTAGAAGGGCTGGTTTCAGAGTAAAAAGTAGGATCAACTTTTTACAGTATAGGTCTTTGGTTCGAGCTGCCACATGATGGCATTCTCACCACATAATACTGACTGCATGAATAACTCCATACCCTGCAGAGTGGTTTCAGAGGTTCAGAGTCCCCTTATGAATGAAATTATGTCTGTGTGGTTTAAATCTGCAGGTTTCACCATCACAGCCCTTCATATCTCCATGCCTGCTCTCTGCTGGAGTTAATGTTGAGAAATACCGTCACTTGAAAGACGAAGAAAGGATTTTGGCGATGGATGAGATGAAACCAACTGAGCAGGATGAGAGAAAATCAGTGTCAAACTAATGTTTAGAAATACAGGCAGCATAAATAAAAGTTTGTTCTTGGTCTCACCTGACGTCTTCCTGCTCCTCTTTTCAATCCTGTGTGATTTCTGCATGAACGTACATCCCTGAAGTCTCGTCCCTTTTCCACTTCTGCATGTGTGTGTAATAAAGTAAAGCAGAATAAAATGATCAATCATGAATTACTGTACAGTATCATATCTCTCAATACTGGTCATAAAAACAACAATGAACTGTATGTCCTGAGACATCAAAACCTCAGACATCATTGTGTTTTTCATAACAGTATTATCAAATCATGTTACACGTTTCATCTAACATCTCCAATAAGTCATGTTTTTTTATACACATTTATGCATTTTTAACCATCTCGAGATGAAGTTCAACATATTATTTATATATATAAATATAAAAAATCAAGAAAATCACCCACATGCGTGACAATCATGGGCCTCAGTACACACACACGCACGCACGCACGCGCGCGCGGCGGGTTTTTTAACCGTCAAAGCACCCAGACATGACTCAGCAAAATTTAAACGCAAATCTAAACCGTAAAACTCTGTAAATTCACTCAATACAGCATCTGTACACCTTAACAGTTCACTACAATTGGTTTTTGATTAACAAGAAGACAAAGTTTTACATTGCTTAGTCATAAACTGTACTAAAATAACGTCTATTACACGTCTGTTAGTGATTAGCATGCTAACTTATACACTCACCGGAGTCCTCGATCATATAAAACAACAGGAAACAAATACTCCGGTCACGGCGATCTGGAACTCTCTGACAATGACTTTTAACCCTTTCAGACTAATAAACACGACAATAAAGCCGTATTTCTTCCATAAAATGTCATAAACTTCATGACTGTATTGCTATCTCATTAGCATCAGGATTAGCCAAAGCATTGCTCAGGTCTATTGCATAGCGCGCCCTCTAGCGGCTATTTTAAGCCACAACAGTCACATTAAACACATCTCTCTATCACTAATACAGACATTAAAATAAATATTATTTAACAGCAAATTATGGGCAGTAAATCCAAAGCTGTACTTTTATAGGGATTACATCCAAAAAGTGTTTTCTACTTAAGTGTATTTAGTCAGGTGCAAATATGACTTGACTCCAAATAATTCTAACAAAGGTTCCTCAGCTGTTTTTATAGTATTAGATATCCTTAATAACAAACTAAAAGTTTACCAAAGTTTGACCGCAAGAAAGGCGTCATTTTCACGATGGCGTCCATGATCGTTTGGAAGCCCGGGGAGACCCCCCAGGTGAATAGGGTTAAATTTTTAACAAACAGATATCAGCATGAAACTTCCCAAGTTTATAACTTAGATCAAGACAGATATTTTTTGTATTACAGGTTCTGTCAGATGTTATGTTATAACAATGGATAAAGCCCCTTTCTAAATTCTTGTTTTATTTTGTTGACATACTGAGGGGGATATGTGAATGATAGATGAGTTGGGAAGTTTCATGGCGATATCTGTTTGTTAAAAATTTTACGCCATTGTGAAATGACACCTTTCTAGCAGTCAGACTTTGGTTAGGTGTTTTTTTTTTTCCATAAATGCACATGCCTACATATTTCTATCAGCCCCTACTTTATCATCTCCTCCTCATTTGACCCTCACTCTCTCGTCTTAGACGTTTTTTGAACCCTGTGCAGACTTTGCAAAATGATTTCCTTTGGTTTCTCTCATCGGCAGAGTCTGCAAACCTACAGCAGAGGGCGACATATCTGCAGCTCATCCACCAGAGTGATTAATGCTGATAAAAGAAGGAAAAGAAAAGGGAAGTTTAAAAGATGTGTGTAAAATAAAGATAAAGAGGTGTTCATGAAGAGTGAAAGTGCAGAGAAAAGGAGACAGTAGTGAAACATAATAAGATGGAAGAATAACCTAGATCTTCAGATTATTATCTTAGTCCAAACAGGACAGAAAGTTCGGGGCCCAGTTTGGATTTTTCTGTGAAAGTCAAACTGATTTATTTTTGTTCAACATTCAAACTTTGAATAAATGGACTCGTCCTCTTTGGGAACTTTTACAAAGTTTATGAAGAATCCATAAAAAGTGAGATATCAGGAGGACAGAACTACACCGATGACAGCAGATCGATGGATCTCTGCAGGGACAGTTGGCCGTTTTCACCTCGAGGTGTTCGGCTGAATACTAATTGGAGGAAATGAAAGAGTCCCTTTGATGACGGAGCACAATGGAGAAGCAACACAAGCAAAAACAGAAGAATCCCATTATTTCATCTTCTTTCCACATTGGCCGGTGTTTGTGTGACCGCCGCCTGCTGTCACTGCGAGGAGACCGTGACTGTCACAATGCGGCCCTTGTACCCGGGGGGCCACGGGCGGCAGAGGAAACCAGAGCCGACACAGCTTCCTCTCCCGCTGCCCCCAGAGCCGTGTGGGCACCAACAAAGATGGCTGAATGCACACTATAGTCCTGTTTGGCAGCGGCCCTCTGGGAAAGGTTGGAGCACACAGGAGGGCTTGTTGTCAGCGGGGTCAGTGATGGCTCATCACTGCGAACACGACGCTGCAATATGCTGCCGGACAGACGGCCGAGTAACCAGCAGGCAAATGTGATTACAAACACTAAAACACACCCAGAACAGAACCACTGTCAGCAAAGAGCTCAATCCCTGACCTGGAAACAGCTGCTTTAAGTTCAAACATGGTTCTGGTTCAGCAAGAAGACTCCCTCAGCTCCTCTCTCCTTTCTCGACTTTGATTCATGAGGCTCCAGTTTAGCAGCAGAATGAGAAGATACCCAGGAAGTGGACTCTGATGATCCCCAGACCATCTGGGATCCTGGACAGCTAATTTTCATTTTACAAAAAAAGAGCAATAAGGATTTTTAGTAGAGGTCAAAACAGAGATCCTTCAAACCTGTTATTTGTTAAACTGCAGTTGTTGAAATTCAGTGAGTTAGTAGATGTTGTAGATGATGTTTAAAGCTCAAAGGAAAACTTTACCATCAACGTCCAGAAAAAAAGAGAAAGTTTATTATAATTTAAAAGGATTTGAAATATTTAAAAAGATTCAGAACTAAAGAGAAGGAGCGCTGTGTTACAGAGAGAGGAATACGTTACTAAAGAAACTAAATCAAATTTTAGGGTCAAAATACAGAGAAATATGTTCATCTAAGTCTGTGTCTGTTTGTTCTGTGGACAAATGTTAGTTAACCTGGTCTTTTCTGTCTGTTTTTGAAAATAAGAATTAATAAAGTGTAAAAAGGCATGTTGGCCTGAAGCTCCTGTTTATTTTTATTATTATGTGTTTGGTTGATTAATATATTAATAAAGAGGTTCAGACTCTAGAAGAGTTTTCTTCTTTCTGCTCCAGCATCTATGATTTCCAGTTCTATGTTGAAAGGACAACTGTTAGATTTTGATTCATCAGACCTCAGGAGAGTTCACGGACAAGTGATATTGAGTCCATGTGGTGACTCCAACTACAGAGTCCTGTCTGTTTTTAATGCAGTTATGTAACTAATTAACCTCGTTAGTTGGAGATGTTTTTTCTAGTATTTCACAGCTTTTTCTGACTTTTATCGTCCATCTCCTAAATTATTTTGAAAACTTCTTTACGTAAAAAATCTAAACACACACACAAAAAAAATCAGATTTTCACCCCCCCCTTTCTTTGACTAGCCAAACAACAACAACAACAACAACAACAACAACAACAACAACAACAGCAGCAACAGCAGCAGCAGCAAAGAAAGATGAACAACAGAGACAGTGTGTCAGACGTTCATTTGGTCAACAGCATCTGGAGCAGAGACAACAATCCTGTTTACACATCGTTGACACCGGACCGAGCATATGACCAGAGCGAGGGGTGGGGGTGGGGTGGGGGTGACAGAGAGAAGGATGAAGCGGGTCTGACAGCTGAGCACTCAGGACTTGGACGGTGGAGCCAACAGGGTTAATAGAGGAGTCTTCATGCCAAAGTTATGAAATATCCAGGAATCCACACGCCATGTGGGGGACTGAACACCTGAACTTCGTCTCACAGGTTTGAACTTCTTTTTATTTATGATTTACAGCCTTTAAATCAGTTAAAGAGCTTTAAAAATCCATGAATACAAACCAAAACTCTGTGTAGATTCTCAAACAGACAGAGAAAGATCTTCGGTCTGTTTTCTTGTGGGTTTCAGGAGCTGAAAGAGTGACTCTCCTCATAATGAAGTGTGCTGTGATTCTCCTCTTAACAAGCTGCTTCTCCTGCTCTTCAGCCAGATACACCCCCAACACAGCAGGTACAGTCCCAGCTTCTTCAAAACAAGATTACTAACTCTGAATCCACCTTAAACTGGAGTCAAAGGAGCCTCCAAATCCCTGATCATGATATAATCTGATATAATCCTGACAGATTAATAACTGGATGTTTTTACCTGTTTGGTGTCTTTGCGTGGTTACATAGAGTTTCTCTGCCTTCACCTTCAGACTGGGAGCAAAGCTGCACAGCTGACTGGATTTTCTGTTGAGATATTTCAGCAAAATTTGTCCAATAACATCAAAAGTGTAAATGCATTTTATTTGTACATTCTGATAATAACTAGTTTGTGTTTACTGCTCAGTCGTGCAGAAGGAACAGCGATAATAATACTGACATTTGCATGAGGTGAAACCTGCTTTTTTCCTGTATTAGCAGCAGCCACCAGTAAACTGAAGTACCTCCTGGAGCCCCCCGTGTACCCCGAGGTCGTGGGTCGTCGTGGAGGTAACGCCACTCTGCCGTGTATCCTGAAGACCAAACCCAGCCACTACAGAGTGAAATGGACAAAGCTGACGCCCGAACACGAACACGTGGGTCAGCAAAACATCATCATGATATCGAACTCACACGCTTCCAAACAATATGGCCACCTGGGTCCGAGGGCTGCTCTTCGAAAGGCCCACCCCATGGACGCCTCCCTGCAGCTCAGCCGCCTGGAGCTGCAAGATGGCGGCTCGTACCGCTGTGAGCTGGTGAACGGCATCGAGGACGAGAGTGTCGTCGTCACGTTGAGGATTGAAGGTAACTGAAAAAAGGATCAGAGGTTTGGTAAAGCTGCTTTAGGAAGGTTGGTGTAGATGAGGTTGAAAACCAGTTTAATAAACGACAAACTCTACCTGTACTTCCAGGTGTGGTGTTCCCATATCAGAGCAAAGATGGCCGCTACAAGTTCAGTTTTCAGGAGGCCAAGAACGTCTGCGCCAAGCAGGACGGTATTTTGGCGTCGTACAGCCAGCTGTACAGAGGTACAACCGACGGTTCAGATCACACTGTCGCAGGTTTAGCCGCTCTCTAACCTCACTCTGTCTCCTCCTGCAGCTTGGACGGAGGGTCTGGACTGGTGTAATGCGGGATGGTTAGACGACGGGACCGTCCATTACCCCATCATCACACCCCGCCCTGTTTGTGGAGGAGACCTGGATCCTGGAATCCGCAGTTATGGACCAAAAGATAAGAAACTGGATCAGTTTGATGCTTTCTGCTTCACCTCACAGACCTCAGGTAAGATCGGATTGGATTTAATTTGACCTGATTGGTTCCTCTTCTAATACTTGGTGCATCTGTTCATGACGTTTTCTTCCCTGGAGAAGTCTTTGTCTGGAAAGCAGCAGATGTTGCTCCTAAACCTGAAGATATTGTTTAAAACTGAGGATGCAGCATCTAGGGATGCCTTAGAAACGTCTCAAGTAAGTCCAGCTGTCCTTTCTAAGAGTGTTAGATTCTGAGCCATCAGACCTCAGGACAGTTCAGGGACAAGTGACATTATAAATGTTCTTCCTTGAGCTGCGGCACCCCGCTGTAGTCCGTAATGGACTGGCCTGAGGTCTCTCTACAAACAAGCGTCTGCTGGAAGAGAGTAGGTGAGTTGTGTTTAGTCTCTTTGTTAAAGAAATGAGTCAAAGTTAAAAAGATGTTTGGTGTCTAGTACTATGTCTGTGACCCTATATGTCCTGTTGATGAAGTTAGGTGCTGTTCTGAGCATTATTTGTGGCTATAGAGTGGCGTTTTGGTTGAGGGCGTGGCTCTCTGTATTTCTATCCTGCGGTCGTTACTAAAGTTGGTATAACTAGAGAAGTAAGCGGTCGACAACATTCATCTCTGGAGGGGGGGGTCTAACTCGGTGTTACGGTGTTTTTGACCCTAAATTAATTTTACAGCAGAATATCCCTTTAAGGCGATGCAGTGACTTCAACTACAGAGTCCTGATGCTCCTTAAGAAATGCAATAATACGAATGCAAAATAAACTTTTTCTGCAATAATTTAAGAGAAAAGGAAGAAAAACAGGAGAGAGAGACGGTAGGAGACAAATGTGGAGACAGTGAAAGTCTGTTCATCTGTGTCGTTGACCTTCAGCAGCTGTGGAGTTAGAGTGGGACTGATCGTAGGTTGGTGGAGGACAATAACACGTGTTGGCGAGACATTGTGTAATAGTTTATCCAGAGGAAAATATTTGTTCTTGGAAACTTCGCCTGCAGACAGAACAATCAGACTCTCACCATGTAAAGGTGAATAAACCGTTTTAAAGGACCAGGTCGTGTGTTTTTCTCTCTCTCAGGTTCTGTCTACTACATCTCAGGCTCCTTCTCCTTCGAGCAGGCCGAACGGGCGTGTAAACATCAGCGAGCCGAGCTGGCGTTGGTCGGCCAGCTTTACTCCGCTTGGCGTTTCCAGAAGTACGACCAGTGTGACGGAGGATGGCTGAGAGACGGCAGCGTGAGGTTCCCCATCAGTAACCCTAGAGAGCGCTGTGGAGGCCTCCCCGAGGCCGGCGTTCGCTCTTTTGGATTCCCCAACAAGCTGAAGCACCTCTATGGGGCTTACTGCTACAGGTAGTCCTGAGTGACGTTAAAACACACTTATTATCAGTGTCTCGACAAAAGTCTGAGGCTGTGCAAGAAATCCAGGAGGAGGATTTTCACTCCCAGCAGCTCGGTCTTGGTGATCCGGGGCGGCATGGAGGTTTTCACGGCTGCAGCAGGATCAAGTTTTCAGTCGAAACAGAGAAACGCGTAAAAATAAGAGCTCTGGGTTAGCTAAAATGAACAGCTCATGCAAGTTTGGTTAACTGATAACTGCACCTGTCCTTTTTAACACAAAGTCCGATTAAAAGCAGCTTTTAATCTCACATGTAAATGACTCAGTCATCTGCAGCTGGAATGAGCCGGTTTAATCCTGTTTTTAATAAAGTCATGTATCAGTGAACCCATCTGGTGTCGACTTATTTCAACTCTCTTCAGCTGCGGTCGAGGGGGTCTCCACGATCCAAATCCAGGAACAGATTTAATCCAAACACGATCAGAAAGATGACGTAGAACCTAAAAGGGCGAAGAGATCCTGCTCAAGGTGTTTGTGATCCATCTTTACCACATCAGAGTAGAGTCTGGATCAGTCCTCTATCTCAGTGGTGAAGGTAAACCCAGCAGGTCTTTAATGTTACGGATCTAAGGGGAGTATAATAGATAATAGACTCTGATTGGCTGTTGCTTTGTAAGAGGCGGGGACATTATTTGAGGTTTCTTTGCACTTAATTTTTGCCCATTTGTTGGTCAAAAATACAAAAATAAAGGTCAATTTTAGCAGAAAGTTGTTGATAAAAGTTTTCTTGGGTGACGGAGAGTTTTAAGGTTTATTTTCTATGTGACTGATTTAAAGAAAAAAAAAACACAGACTAACTCTTTTATACTGATTCATACTGACGGTTCAGATTCAGCAGGATGGGATTGAGGTTCATGTGGGGAAACTTCACTACTTTAGGGACCTCTTGTGGCTGTATTAAGAACTACAGTTTACAGACTACAGATGAGTTAAAACAATTTAAAACAAAATATATAAACTTCATTAAAATCAGAGCTGAAACACTAAAAATGTCCCTCCTAATGTGAGTTTCTGTAATCATTATTTTTTTAGCTTTTTTGTCCTAATTCTAATAAACAGAACCGTCTGTGGATTTAAAAAAATAAAAGAAATAGAGTTTAAAGGAAAAACACGACAGAGATTTAACCAAACTGTCCTCTGTTCAGTACAAATAAATTCTTGCAAACATTTTTAATTTGTTACTTTTATAGATTATATTTCAACATCTCACAACAGTAAAAAATTCAGACTACATTAAAAAATTACAGTTTATTTCCCTTTTTAATTTAGGTTGTTACTTCTACTGATAAATAAACATTAACTAGATCAATAATATTTTCATTATTTTTGTATTTATTACAGAACATCAACTAGAAAAGACAGTAAATACAGATATTGTTGCATCATTAATAATAAGATATTTGTTTTCCCATTACAGATCAGCTGTTACCTCCACGATACAGTTAATTTAAATCATATTTTCTGATTAGGATATTGTGCTCCTTAACATGGAAACCGGACACACCTGAAGAGAAAGCACCAGAGGATGAGCGGTCTGCACCTTTAAGAAGGTGTGTGGAAAGAAAACACCTGGAGGTTTGTGCAGGTGGACGGTCATGTGACACGCTGCGTGTTTTTTCCCAGTCTTAGAGGACTTGTGGAAAAACTTGTGCATTCAAGACGACAAAGAGACCAGACGAGGGGAACGGCACGAGTCTCTGCAGCCGGTCACCAGAACTTTAATGAGCCGTTTGAGTCCAAAATACCGGGCCTGCTGTTTGGTCCTGCAGAGGGCGCTCTCATCGTAACCTGACCATTGCATGGCCCTTTGACTTCTGCAAACTGGGACAAAGATAACTTTCTACAAAAAAGAAGGACTGGACTGTTTGGATTGGTTTAAAGTAGCTCTTGTTGAATCAGTTAAAATTACGACGTTTGCTCCTGTTGATTAATACGACATTTTCTGTGCAAGAGCGCATCGTCGCTTTAAGTCTTTAAAGGTGGAGGAGGCAGGAATCTGTTTTATTTTGGTGTATTTATAATAATCTTCTAATATCAGTCAATAGTTATTAGTTATTGATTATTTGGTAATATATCGATATCTCTGTGTTCTCTTCTGTCTGTGTCGTCAACATTTGAACATTTTTGAGCGGTCCGCTCTTTCTGACTGTAAACAAAGCCGTTCTCCACCTCCTCTAACCTGATTGGTTGTGAGGCAGACGCTGCTCCCCCGTGTCGTTCAGGAGCCCAAACAAAGTTAGCGTGCTACAATATCGGACAGTAGAAACCAACCAGAAAGTTCGGAAAATTGTCCGAATCCTCCTTTGGCCACGACTGCCGACACAAGCAAGAAAACAAAGTAAATACCGGAGACTCTGGAGGAATAACGGGCGCTTAAAAATATCTGAATTTAACTGGAACGATACGAGCGAGCGGGAGCGTCTGTTTGTGGGCGGGGCTTGAGGGGAGAGGAGGAGCTGAGGGGAAAACTGGTTGGGAGGGGTAGAGTTTACATTCAAGATTTCTCCTAAAAACTGGAACTAACTCAGATCCTGACTACAACACCTTTAAGGACAGTATTTCTGTGCAACATTTAATAAACCAGGAAATTAAGAAACAGAAGTGTCTGTTTAAAGTGTCAGCTTTAACTAACAGGAGCTACACGTCTGCATCAAAACTGCACAGTGCTGAACGTGAAGCAGATCCTCACACAGAGAGACTAAACCTGTGAACACCAGTACCGCACACAGTGTTGTGGAAAGTCCAGCATAATCAATGCACAGGAGACATGATGAGATCTGAAGAACAGCCTGGGGCGTCTTTAATAGTACAGATGTAGAAATCAGTACAGATGACAAACAGAGTCTCGACCAAGACCCAAGGAAGCCTGCTCTAGCTTCTCTTCTTCTCTCTTTTATGCTGTTAGGTGTGTGTGTGTGTGTGTGTGTGTGTGTGTGTGTGTGTGTGTGTGTGTGTGTGTGTGTGTGTGTGTGTGTGTGTGTGTATGTGTGTGTGTATTCTCCAGAAGGCCCCTCATGATGACATGTCTGCCCCACGACACTTTGTTTAGGTTTGTCTTGACCCTGGCAGAGATTACATGTTCCAACAGACAGATAGTTTGGGCTCCTGCAAGACAGCCTTGTTTACAATCTCATGGTCGTGGGGCAGCAGGAGCAGGCTTCCTTGGGTCTTGGTCGAGACTCTGTTTGTCATCTGTACTGATTTCTACATCTGTACTATTAAAGACGCCCCAGGCTGTTCTTCAGATCTCATCATGTCTCCTGTGCATTGTTTATGCTGGACTTTCCACAACAACAGCAGGTAAAAACAGAATCAAAGTTTTCTGACCTTTTTAATTTGGTGAAATTCTTCCTGTCAGTTCAGTAAAATCTGCAGGTTTCACAGCCGTCCTCCTCCTCCTCCTCTCTCTCTCTCTGGTAAATTTACATTTCCCTCCTCTCTTTCTCTCGCTCTCTCTCTCTCTCTTTCTCTCCACACCTTTTTAAAGAGTGCAGAATAAAGTATCAGACGATCTACTGGACTGTAGACTCCACTACTTTCTGTACTACTAACTATCATTATCAGACGTCTAAATAAAATCATAGCTGTCAAATTTATGGATTCAACGTTGTCGCTGTGTTTGTTATTTTCCACTTTCACTCCCTTCACTATAAGACCTCATATTTAAAGTTATAAAAAGGGGGTCAGTTTTATTTGGACCCATGAACTCCTGACCTCTGAACTCCTGACCTCTATCTACTTTAATTTGGTTTACTGGGACTGGTACGTTTATTTATCTGGTATTTTGGGTGTCGCCTCACAAATATTAATGTTTTCAAACTTCCATTTTGCTGATTTGGTCCCGAGACAGAAAAAAACTTTGAGGTTAAACCGATGAGGATTTCAGATCGAATGTGACCAACAGACGTCCTCCTGAAGCGGCGCTGTTGTTGTTTTTGTTGACTTTGAGTTTAAAGACTTTAAAGTGGAAAAAGTCTTTTCAGAAACACGAGGAGGAGGAACTATCGAAGAAGAAAAACAGGCAGGATGGCTTTAAAAGTTCCACTTAATGTCCCAGAAAAGAGGAGGAGCTGCTTTCTCTGTGGCGGCCGCCGCCGTCGCTGTGGCCTCCACCGCCTCTGCAGCCTCCACTGCTGCCTCCTGCTGGTGAGGAAGAGGAGTGACCGAGTCTTCTTCCACTGGATGAGCTGCAGGAGGGACACCGATCAGCAGAAGGTTTCTCCCTCGTTACTCTGTGATTGATTTTATTTTACTTACTCGGCACGCAGGTGGTCAGAGGCTCCTCCCATTGGCCGTCGGGCAGACATGTGATCACAGGCTTCAGTTTTTGTACAAAACCCTCCTCACAGTAATACCGCACCCTACTGTTGGTCTCATAGCGCGACCTCTTCTTCCCGAACACCTTAGCGTTTGGGACTGTGGGGGGCTCGCCGCAGGAAGCTGAAGGATGAAGATAAAGAGAGAAAAAAAAACTCGTCTTTACCTCTTTATTTAAAAAAAGAGCTGACTCAGACCCGACGAGGCGCACTCACAGATACCCTTCTTGCAGGTGTAGGACAGGTGGTAGTTACACGGCACGTCGCTCCAGCGGCCGCCGTCGTGCCACACCATCACCGCACAGTCCTCACCAGACAGGAAGTAGCTGTCAGGCTGACCTCTGTACCAGTTCTCATAGAGCTGAAGGAGACAGAGCAGAACCACGGGGTTTAATGAAAACCTGTCAGGATCTATTTTATGTTCATCATGTTCTCCTGGAGCGACCAGGTGAGGAGCTGCTCCACAGAGCGTCTCTGAGTCTCTGCAGGATGGTCCACAGCAAACACAGATGGTTCTCTCAACATAGTAAAACCAGGTCTAACTAAGTCCCTCCTCTGGTTCTGAGGTGTTGCGTCTCCGTTATTTGGACAGGTATGTGCAAACAGGGACCTTCACCTTTGACCTTTGAACATGAGAGTGTAACGAGTTCAATCTCGAGTCAGAGGAGTTAAAAATGTTCCTGATGAGGACGAGACAAGAGGAGGTGACCTCTGATCTTTGGGGTTAAAAAAACTCATTCATTCATATTTTCATTTTCTGTCAAAACTTCATTCCTTTGAGTTTTACAGAGACTGAAACAAACATCAGACAGGAAGTACAGAGAGGATTATGGCAGACTAAAGTTTCAGACCGTCATCCTGTCCTCTTTATTCCTTTAACACATAAAAAAACCATCAAGTTAAAACACAGAGAGCATAAAACATCTGAGAATTAAAAAGAATTAAAAAGAAGAATCATGATCAAACCGCGTAAAAACAAATAAATAATAAAGAAATAAAATAAAATAAAAATCATATAAAAAAACAGACAGAGACAGAAAACACACACCTCTGCTGTGGGTCAAAAACCGAGAGTAAAAATCAGTTTTCAGGCAGTGAACAAACGAACCTTTATATGAGGCAGGCCTGTATTTGAAGCAGGTCTTTACTGCTTTATCTGATTTAGTTTAATACTCTGAGCAAACAGTCTCTGCAGTTTAAATCATCCCTCATGGATTCATTTGGAGTCAGATTCATTTTTCTCTCACGGTGCAAAAAAAACACCTAATTCTCTGAGGCCCCGTTTGTTTCTACACGGTTATTTTTAAAAACGGAGACATTAACCATCGTTTGCACGCTTCGTTTAGACGCAAACGGAGAATTCGCCCCTGAAAACGATGATTTTTAAAAAGTCGGAGTGAAGACTTTGGGAAACTCTGTTCTCACGTTTGTATGTAAACAGAGAAAAACGGGGATTTGGGAAGCAGACGGCGGATTGTGCAGCAGAATGAAGGAAGTGACGTTGATGTTGTTGTTGTTGTTCTTTTGCAGGATTCTGATTGGCTAACGTGAGCTTCAGCTTCTCGCTACACTGCCACCTACAGGTTTGGCACGCTCTTGACGGCGTTTCTACACGAGTTATTGTAAACGAAAACTTTTCTGAAAATGTAGGAGTGTGCACGCAGTTTTTTTGTGAACGGAGAAGGTGAAATGTCTGTTTATGAAAACAGCTGTGCACGTGTAAACGTAGTCTCAGTGGTCTCATGTTTTTATCTGCTGGGTTTTGTTTTGGTTCAGGGCTGCAGATCACTGCTGGTTTCTGAAGGTTTTAGGAGTGACGGTCCACTGCATGGCCTCTCCAGCACTTTTTTTATCTTTTCATCATTTTGGTGATATTATAATGAACGAATCAAAACAAGCTGTGGACTCGGAGTTAAACTCACCAGAGGGTTCCCGTCTGACCAGCGAAAGTCTCCTTCGATGGTCCGGTCGTTCAGTCCGATCCACTGGTACTCTTTGTATTTCTCTGTTTGAGCGGAGAGAGAAAAGAAGAGTCAGAGAAACGTTTTAAAATCAGCTTTAATCAACTTCAGAGCTGCTCCTCTGAATACAGACTCTAAAGTTTTACAGTAAACCGGCTGATTTCTCTCCTTCACCTTTAACTCTTATTTAGCCTGAGTCTGTTTGCAGAGAAACCCTCAGCCTGAGCGCAGAGGAATGTCCGATAACTATCTCACCACCTCGCTGTTAGACCAAACACTAACACTGACTTCAAACCCTCGGATGTTTCCTGAAGAACGAGCGGGTCAGACAGACGTAGAGGGTCTCTGTTGAGTCTGGTCTTTAAAAGGTTTTAGAAACGTCTCAGTGTGTGAGGAATGTGAGGAGGA
Organism: Xyrichtys novacula; assembly: GCA_962446985.1. Lineage (NCBI taxonomy): Eukaryota > Metazoa > Chordata > Actinopteri > Labriformes > Labridae > Xyrichtys > Xyrichtys novacula. Next base: position 35,249,301 of record OY660871.1, read on the forward strand.
GAGATGGCTGCTGGGATATCTGCAGGAAACGAAGAACAAAATCCTCTTCTTTGTGTTTCAAACACCAAAGATCTGAGAGACACAGCTTTAGTTTATCCATCAGATTGAAGAAGTTTCCTCACGTGTTCATGTTTAAAGTAAATCTCTGTTTGCACATAAATCACTTTACATACAAATAAACTGTGAAATAAATAAATCCTGAAAGTTTTGAGTTTTTTTATGAGTACGATCCACAAAAAACAGAAATAAAAATAAAAACTGAGTAAAGAGAGTTAAACTGTAGAGGTCAGACCCAAAGGTTAAACATCGGAAATGTTTTTAATACTTTTTAACATGTTATTAACTTTGTGCTGAAATTAGTTTATTATCAGATCAAAGAGCATGAATCAGGCCCTTCAAAATAAAAGCCTTGTGTCCTCGTGTTGCTCTTTTGTATAAAGTTGTTTATTTTGTGTTAAATAAATGTCATTTTTAATCTCTAGTCCTTGTTTTTTTCACTTTGTTGTTATTTTGTGTCTCCTTTTGTTGCACTCCTTCATTTTGTGTAAATTTTGTTTGTTTTGTCTGTCTTTGTTTTCATTTTTTGGAGGTTTTTGTGAAATAAATGTTGTTTTGTACTTTCTTTTATTTGTTTAGTGACTCTTTTTTACGTGTCACTCTGTGGTATTTTCGCTTGTTTTTGTTATATTTTTATATTTTCTTTTTTTCATCACTCTTGTTTGATTCTGTTACAGACCGCTCCGTCGCTCCATCGCTCCATCGCTCCGTCGCTCCGCCCTCGCCCCTGTTACCCTACATTACGCTCTTCTTCATGAACTCACCGTTGATGTAGTCCTGCTCCTCGGGGGTCATGACGGACAGGAGATGACCTCCACACATGCGACAGTGTTGCTCAGCCGCCTCCCAGCTCTGCCTCGTGGTGAAGTGACGGTAACAGAAGCCCTGAAACTTCTCCCAGCCGGGTTCACACACATCCACGTCTGGATTCAAAAAATAAAAACATCAATCAGATAAATCGTCTTAATATCGTCATTTCAAGAATCTTACAAACATCGAACCTGTCTCGCAGAAGTCTCCTCCATAACCGGACAGACAAACGCAGCTCAGGGTTTCTCCGTCCACACAAGTTCCTCCGTTCAGACACGGGTTCTCCAAACACGAGTCTGCAGGAGGAGAAGACCAGAGCAGTTTTCTGCATTTACTGAAATTCATGATTAAAGTATCAGAAATAAAGATGTAATGATGAGTTTTATCTGAATGTTCACATAAATAAGATTCTGATCTGATATCTGAGCTCATTCGTTTATAGTTTCGTCGGTTTTCTTCTTCTTTTCCCTCCAACTTTAAGTTTAAATTTTCAGACATGAGGAGAACGAACTAAAATAAAAATGTCGTGTGCAGGACTGAGCTCTGACTGAACACCAAAATGATCTTTCAGACTTCATCATCAGTTTATTTTACAGCACAATAAGTCCTTTAAAAAAAGGTCATCAAATATCAGAATATATCATCCTGTTCAGTCCTATTTTCAACCAGCAGGGGGCGCTGTTGCAGCAGGTACGGCCCACAGCTCTGTCCTATATCTGATCAAAACAGAAACATGAATCTGGAGATTTCCCCGTCTCTGTTACTCAGACAGTAAAAAACACTGATGTGTCAGTAAAATACTGTATTTATGTTTGATCAGATTTTTAAAGATTAAATTTTATTCATGAAGACGTTGAAGTTTGTGCAGATTTTGGTGTTTTCTGTCGACAACGTCCACCTCTAAGATGTTTTATTTTCTAATTTTATCCTAAAATGTAAACTCTTATATATCCTGTATTTATTACATGTCGAGTTAAATATTAATTATTAATATTAATATTATTATAATTTTTTTTTCTGACAGTATTAACCCTTCTTTAAAATCTGAGGAGGTGGAGAGTGAATCCTGTTCTCATGAATCCATAAAAACAGGATTCACTTAATTTTTTATAAAACCCTTCATGATAAAAGTATAAAATCCTGTTTGAGTCTCTTTGTAACATGATTTTAAACTCTGCACAGTTACTGAAGATTTGGTCCTGATGAAAAAGTTTAAACTCTCGGTAAATATCACACTTTAAAGATAAATGTGTTTTTTTTAACCTCTCAATCACATTAGAACTCTGATCACTTTGTCTGACTCTGACCACGACTTTAAAAAAAATAAAATTAAAATAAAAACTCTGATTTGGAGAAAAGCTACAAAGAGCTTCACAGAGACAGAAAAAGCAGCGATCGTTCTCTGAAAACTCTGATAAAACACTGAAGAATAATCAATACTGCTTCTCTATGAGCTGCTGAAGCAAAAATAAGACAGAATTAAACTTCCTGTACGGTTATTGTCACTTCCTTAGTTTTCCACCTGGATTATCGGAGATGTTAATAAAGACGGTCCTCTGCAGAGTAAAGAGTATTTTGAAGTTCATCTCTCTAAAAACTGCAGCATCTATAATCAGCATCTATAATTAGCATCTATAATCAGCATCTCTATATTTTCAGGTCAGCCCGTCTGGTGTTCCTGCTCCCAGCGGACCCTCGGCTCCTGGTCCGGTCTGGACGTACCTGCAGATCCTCCTTGTTTCGCAGCAGACACCTGAACAGCGGGCAGAGAGGCCGCCATGGCCGTCTGTTCTTCACGCCGTCTCTGGAAATCCTCGGGGCCGGCGCTGGGATCGGCGTCTGTGTCTGAGCTCAGAGTCGCAGCGACGGTCTCCTCCTGGTCCGGCCTCCATGTGCAGATTTTAATCGGAGGCTGGTCTGTGCTGGTCTCCTGGTCTCGGCCCTCTGGTCCAGGATCTGCAGAGACGGTCAGTTTTTAGTGACACTTAAATGACAGTTTTTCAGACTCGGGTTTTAAACTCACTGTTGTCGGTCGAGTCCTCCACATGGACGTCCTGCTCCTTGGACACGTCATCTGAGTCCTGATTGGCGGGTGGCTCGCCGCTGTATTCCGGGTCAGAGCGAGACTCCTGCGGCGTGGACGTTGAAGGTTCTGGTTCCCAGCCGGGTGTTCGGCTCAGATGAGGGATCAGAGTGATTTTAACGTCAGACTCAGACCCGTCCTCACCGTGAACTCCGGCTGACAGAGTCGGATCTGGTTTCACCTCCTGACCTCCGTCTCCAGATGACTCACCTGATCCCTCGCCGACCTCCTGACCTCCCTCGTCTTCATCGGTGTCGGTGGAGTTCTGGGTGGGACAGAGGAGGATCTCTGGGTTTTCTCCTAATCCTTCATGCTCCAGTTTGTCCTGCATGTCCTCCAGCTGCTCGGCTCCAGATGAACAATTACTCATGAAGGTAAAGATCTCCGGGGAGCTCGCTTCCACCTCCACAGCGGGCGAGGGCGGAGTCACTGAGAGGGAGGAGGTCAACAGAGAGACCGGATCAGAGGACTCGGAGTCCAACGTGACTGTGAGGACGTCTGCTGTGGAGGTCTCTGCAGGGTCTTCACTCTGGTCCTGATCCGGATCAGGTGTGGTGGAGGTGGACTCATCTCTGTGGTCTGCTGGTCTGGTGACATCTGTGGAAAAAGAGATCCAGACCTGAAGGATTAACGTCGACTCTCACAGACTCAAACGGCTCTTTTCAAACTTTTTCACGACCTTTCGTTAAACTTTGATTCTGGAAGCTCCGCCTTTTTAACCTTCCTTGACCTGACAGCGGCGTTTGACACGGTGGATCACTCAGTCCTCCCATCACCCACTGCTCTGAGCCGGTTCAGATCGAACCTCTCTGAGATCTACTTCTGTGCACACGGGCCAGTTTTCTTCCACAGTCACCCCTCTGATGTGTGGGGTCCTCCAGGGGTCAGTTCTGGGTCCCCTTCTGTTCTCCCCTTGAGGTCCACGTTTAGAAAGGATGGCGTTCCTTTTCCCTGTTTTGCTGACGATGCGCAGGTGTGTTGAGGTCCTGACCGAAGACTCTCTGCAGGTCGGGTTTAACTTTAACTTTAACTGAAAACTAAACATCCTGTTCGGTCGCTCCGACCTGGTTCAGGTCTCGGGTCGCAAAGGGGCGGAAAATTTCCGGTAAATTTCCAGAAACTTTCCATGGGAAGTTAAGGTGGGGAGTTCTGGAAATATTCCAAATTGGAAACTTTCCATTGGAATTCTGGGAATTAACTGTAAATTGGTGGTAATTAAACAAACTCTATCGTATTCAGACATAAATGTTTCTCCTTCAGCTTGTGTGAAAATCTTCCACACATCAGATGGTGAACGTGAATAAAATAACAAAACACTAATGCAATGTCATGAACAGAAATATAGTCGATAAACAGCTGAACGGTCTTTAAAATATTTGATAGTTGATCAATAATTGATGGTTTGGTTACAGAAAACCGTCTGTCAGGTGAAACAGAATCTGAGGAAACGACCGCCGCCATGATGACCTCGACCTTTAAACGGTCGATGACATAAAAATAACATTTAGCTCCTGTTTTCATTTAAATATTAAAACTATTATTGATCAAATCTATTGACCCCAGAATATTATCAGAACTTGACTCAAACGTCTTTGGCCTCCAGGGTTCGAGAAATCATCTGTCAATCATGTGATGGAGGAGTGACCAGAGCATGTAGGGGGTGTGGCCTCAATAACCTGCAGTAAACAGTGTGATCATGTGACTGAGGAGTGGACTCTCGTTAAATCTGGTTGTTTTAGTCAAGATTATAAAACAAGATATTTTCACAGAGTATATTGAAGTTCCTGTGGAGGACCGACCTTCAGGACCGACCTTCAGGACCGACCTTCAGGACTGACCTTCAGGACCGACCTTCAGGACCGACCTTCAGGACGACCTTCAGGACCGACCTTCAGGACCGACCTTCAGGGCCGACCTTCAGGACCGACCTTCAGGGCCGACCTTCAGGACCGACCTTCAGGACCGACCTTCAGGACCGACCTTCAGACTGACCTTCAGGACCGACCTTCAGACTGACCTTCAGATTTATTCTCCTTAATTCTCATGAAAGTTTTTCAGCCCGACAGAAACTCACCTGGATCTGTTTCAGGGACCAGCTCAGAGGGGCCGAACAGGTCCAAACCCTGCAGACTTGGAGTCCCTGGGTTTAGTGTCTCCTCTTCCTCCTGAGCCGGACTCGTCCTGTCCTCGTGATCCGGACTTGTCCCGTCCTCCTGAACTGGACTCATACTGTCCTCCTGATCTGGACTTGTCCTGTCCTCCTGAGCCGGACTCGTCCTGTCCTCGTGATCCGGACTTGTCCCGTCCTCCTGAACTGGACTCATACTGTCCTCCTGAGCCGGACTCGTCCTGTCCTCCTGATCTGGACTTGTCCTGTCCTCCTGATCTGGACTCGTCCTGTCCTCCTGATCTGGACTCGTCCTGTCCTCCTGAGCTGGACTTGTCCTGTCCTCCTGATCTGGACTCATACTGTCCTCCTGAGCCGGACTCGTCCTGTCCTCCTGATCTGGACTTGTCCTGTCCTCCTGAGCCGGACTCGTCCTGTCCTCCTGATCTGGACTTGTCCTGTCCTCCTGAGCTGGACTCGTCCTGTCCTCCTGAGCCAGACTCGTCCTGTCCTCCTGAGCTGGACTTGTCCTGTCCTCCTGAGCCGGACTCGTCCTGTCCTCCTGAGCCGGACTCGTCCTGTCCTCCTGAGCCGGACTCGTCCTGTCCTCCCCGGACCCCTGTGTTGGATGGATCTCAGGTGTTCTGGACTGAAGACCGCCCTCTTCTGTGTTTGCTGAAGGGGTCCGGGTCGAGGTCTCCTCAGCAGCTCCGGTCTCTTCGGTCTGTTCTGGACCTTCATGAGGTGTGGCGGTCTCGGAGTCGTGGTCCAGGTTCATGTCTGGGGTGTGGTCCTCTTGGAGAACAGGAAGATCACCGTCTTGAGGCGCCACGGTGGAGCTCTCCAGATCAGGGTCAGATGTTGTTCTATCTGGGCTCTCAGTCTGGGGGTCCTGGGGGTCCTGGGGGTCCAGGGGGTCTGAGGTCTCTCTGTCTGCTGGAGTCGTCTCATCAGCTGAGGTTGAGGTCCGGTCTTCGTGGTCAGTGGGTTCAGTATTTGGAGAAACTGTTGGCGGTCCATGATGGTCTTCATGGTCCGTGTCTGGGGGGTCCTCAGGTGCAGGCAGGTAGGATTCTGGGTAGTTTGCTCTCTCTATGACCTCTACAGTGTCCTGCAGGTCCTCCGGTTCCTCCGGGTCCTCCTGATGTCCCGTTGTCGGACTCGTAGACTCGTGGGTGCCCTCTGTCGGCGCTGACCTCTCATCATAACTCACCGTGATTGGCTGAGCCCCCACAGGACCCTCCTTTAAAGGACTGACGGTCTGCGCCCGCTGGACCTCCTCGCCCTCCTTCTCCGTCTCCTCGCTCAGGCTGAACTCCTCGCTGGCAGGATTCGTTAAGAAAACCACGTCCTGGCCGATGTCCTCGGGTTCGGTGGCGAGGAAATCGTGAGGGGCATCAGTGAAGGCGCCGTGGTCACCTGGAACAAAAGAGCAGATTTAGGACGGGTTCCCGGGGGGTCGGTCTCTGGACTCAAAGATGGCCGCTCTCTTACTTCTGAAGCAGTAGACGTCATGGCGACTCTGCACCTCTGGAAAACCAGTCTGGTTGCTATAGCGATACACAGTCCTGACCCCGGGTTCCCCTCCCCCGCAGCGCTCCCTGGGGGTGACGATGGGGTAGCGCACGCTCCCGTCTGCCAACCAGCCCGGACTGCAGAGGTTCAGCCCGTCGTTCCAGGCGGCGTACAGCTGAGCCGTGGTGGCGAGCTCCGCCCCGTGGCTCAGGCAGTAGGCTTTGGCCTCCCAGAAGGTGAAGCGCTGGGGGGCGGAGCCATGGAAAACATCACCTGTGAAGTCGGACACAGGTGTGTTGTTACTGCTGATGGTTATCATCAGTTTCACCAGATCGGGGTCGTGGTCATTCCTGACGACATTTAGGTGTCGGGGCGACCTCGTCTGGTGGATCTGAGCTCATTTTGAGAGTATTTGTAATTAAATGACTCATCTAAATAAGTCAAAGAGAAGCTGCAGACTTTTTTAACAACAACAAATGGAAAAATAAAATAAAAACTAATAAAAACTTCTTTATTCCTCGAACACTAAAGTCCTCCTCTGTCCTCCATCCTCTCTCTCCTGTTTGAGTCTCTCTGAACGTCCGTGTGTGAAATACAGCGCTCTGTTATCTGAGGCTGCCCTGAACGCATCACTCTGAGACGGTGAAAGACGATCGACGTAAATATTCGATCTCAGGTTTGTTTCCTTTTTATTTAAGTGTTGATTTAACAACAAACACTCTTTAAATAAAGTTTACAGCCTAAACTTGAATCATCCTAAACTGTCACAGTATTAATCCAGAGTCTGTGAGGCTCAGCAGAAACCTGGAAACTTTGGACAAATGTAGTGATCCGACTCATGAATGAACGTGGACCATCGAACTACGGGAGATTCTGGGAGAAATGACAATATGGGAGGTAAGAGGGAGAGAGGTCTGAGAGACGGGAGAGACCCGGGAAAAACAAGGGGGTTGGCAGGACATGATCCGTCTAAAAACAAAATACAGGAAATGAAGATTTGGACTCGGATCGTCTCACCTTGGATATTTTCCACGTAGCAGTAGACGTCATAGAGCTCATCAGGCTCCAACAACCCATAATTCCTCACTCCTGGCATGCCGTCCATGTCCCCGAAACAGCCCTCTCTTGGCATCTGGATGGGATATCTGAAATAACGAACATATTAAACCAGAGAGGACCCTCACTGCTGACTCAACACACACACACACTCATTAGGGGCTGTGCTGCACAGTAACACACATGTATTTGTTCAGATACACAGTCAGCAGTATAAAAGCTCGAGGCTCCTCCCCTTTGGTCTGGTCGAGACTCTCTTTGTCATCGTTCTGATTAGGCCTGAACGATATATCGTTTGACTATCGTCATAGCGATGTACGTGTGTGCGATAGTCACATCGCAGAGCCTGCGATATTGGAGGTGAATGAACTCATTTAATTTCAAGGGTAACCGACTGAGATACACTGCATGTGACTCTGCATGTGCTGTGCAGCGATCCACCAATCACCTTCGTCCTTAACTCAGTTGCCAATCAGACTCACTTCTCAGTTGCCAATCAGACTACCCTGCCAGCTGTCAATCAAAATCAGGGAGGAGAAAACCCACCCCTGCACATGTTCTGCACATGGAGGGAGACGTGTGTCCGCTGAGAATTACTTTCGGAACTTTACTCATGACTGTTTAGCCCAACAAATAAGAACTGTATGGGTTTTAAATTGTACATTTCCGTGGACCACTCTACTATAAGCAGTGCGCGTTTTGCGAGGTGCATGCAATTCTCGGAGGACATGCGTTTCTCGGCACAACACCGCTAACAACAACAACAACGATCGCAAAATGAACAACGAACAAGCGAAAACCACCGAAAATGAAGATTTGTTGCCAAAAAGAAAAGGAAAGTCAGTTATCTGGAATAATTTCGGTTAAAAGAAGGATGATGTCGACCAAAACACGTCTTCTGTGTTCATCTGTTTCCACAATAACGTCCCAGAACAATAAAAGCTAAAAATATCTCTGAGACAGACAGAAGCCGTTCTACTAACATTCACAAAAAGAGGTAAGATCAGAGCAGATTAACTGTCCTCAAGATTTCAGCAGTGCAGCATAACATTAAGTGCTATTCAGGTCATCTGGTGAAAATTCCTGTATTTTTAATATCGCAATATATATCGCAGGGTTGAAAAAAATTGCAATATTATTTTTTTCCAATATCGTGCAGCCTTAGTTCTGATTGTTCGATAAAGACGCCCAGGCTGCTCTTCAGATCTCAGATCTCTCCTGTTCACCGTTTTACTGAGTCTCGTTGATTCTCTACAACATAATGGCGAGCCAGCCAGGACCGAAGTCCGGACTAAAGTCTCCTCTGTGATGTTAGACCTGGTCTCCTCAGGTGCTCACCTGACTGAGTGGTCCGACAGCCAGCCGGCGTCACACTGCTCGTATCCACTGTTGTAGGCGGCCAGGAGCTGCTCCGGAGAGGCGATCTCCGCCCCGATCTCCGCACACGCCTCTCTGGCGCGCACAAAGGTGAAGGCGTAGCGACTGGACGCGTCCCGATAGTGGAACACGACTCCTGTAAAACCAGGAGACATGGACCGTGGTCAGGTCTCTGCTGGTTTTTGTCCTGTTTTTCAAACAGAGGGTCTCTCTTCTTACCTTTGACTTTAATCTGGACCACGTCATCGGCGTCCTCCAGACCTTGCTGCACCTCGCAGCGGTAGAAGCCGGTGTCGTTGTGAATCAGGCTCTCCAGCCTGAGCGTGAGGTCGGCGGGCGAGGCGGCGTAGTTCAGCAACGAGGCTCGGTCTTTGTAGGCCTCGTTGACCCTCACCCTGTCCCCTCGGGCCACCAGGATCTCCGTCTCTTTGCCGTGAGTCAGGACGCTCCATTTGATGCGGGGCAGAGACAGGACGTGGTGGCGGCCGTTGGTGGACGGCGATGGCGGCGGGTGAGCCAGAGACACCAGACAGGGTAGCGTGAGGGGGCCGCCAAGTATGGCTGAGACAGGAGGGGAGGAGGGGATGGTCACCTGGAGGAGCTTGGAGTCATCTGAGGAGGAGGAGGAGGAGGAGAAGTTTTTCAAGTTTATCTTCAAGTTTCTTTAAACTTTATCAGAATATCCTAAATATAAAATCTTAATTCTGAGAGTCAAAATCAGAAGATAAAAAGTCAAAATTATGAGAAAATAAGTTTAAATAATTGAGATAAAGAGTCACAATCATGAGGAAGTGTCATTAAACCTTTTTATCTCATAGATTTCACTTTCTTTCTTTCTCTTCATTTTGACTTTTTTTAGGGCTGAGTCTGGGGCTGCAGTTATCCAATATTTTAGTAATCGAGTATTCTACTGAATACTCCATCGATTAATCAAGTTATCAGATAAACCTTTTTTTTTCCTCGTATCCTCCGATCGTAGCTGATCGTAACCATTCAAGTTAACGTGTCAATTTACACCGACTTCTTTCCGTTCCTCTGAGGATCGCCGGACTCCTCAGCTGATCTCAAGAGTTCTATTTTTTCTGGACGCCGGCGGAGCATGGCGGATAAATTCAGCACAGATTAACCCGTGCTGGAAAGGAAGTCGGGCACAGACACAAAATAAAACATCCGGCTTTCCAGATCAGAGCCGATCCGAATGTGGTGGAAATCCCGGGTAAGAAAGCTGATTATGATATTAACTTTCATTATGTCCCCAAAGACATCAGAAGCTGCGTTTCCATTACATTTTTTCGCAAAATAAAAGCGATGTTTATCAAATTTCGACAAAGTACAATTGCGATTTGCGGGTGTTTCCATTGAATGGTGTTCAGTGCATAAGCGAGCCGTCTGCCTCTCGCGAGCCGTGTTTAAATGGCCGTTGCTTAGCAACGAGGTAAACTTCCTGCCCGTGCGACCTCGTATTCCTTAAGCCTTTTTGCACACCAACATGGACGAGACACAAAACATTTTTCGTTTTGGAGCAGCTATTTCTGTGACCATTACTGCTGTTGCCGCTGCTGTCATCAGAAGACGAAGGCAGCGGGTGATAATTCAAAGGCAAAGCTCGTATGTATGGGAGCGAACACGGATGAGCGATTTCTGGGAGAGGATCGTTAATGAGGAATTCACAGACGAATTGAGGATTCAAAACTTCAGAAAAATACAAATACAATTCAAAACTTCAGAAATAAGTCCGTCTCCTCCCCCGTCCACATATACCGTGCCATCTACGCTTGAAATGAACTGGTCACTTGACCCGCTACGTCACGTCCGGTGACAGAGAATTGCGAGAAAAGTGTTTCCATTACACTTTTGCGATATACTTCTATATCGACACGTCTGAAAAACCACCTCATGAGAGCGTAAAAACTTTTTAGCGATATTTGGGAGGTTTTTCGAAATGTAGGTGTTTCCATTACCAGTTTTCTATTGCGATATTTACGTTTTGCGCAAATCTATGGGTAATGGAAACGCAGCTAGTGTCTCAGAGCTGAATATCTCCTATGTTACCTGCTTCTTCTACTACATCAGCGATGTTAGCCTACAAGCTAGTGTGAAGAGGAGTGTGAAGAGGAGCATAAAGAGGAGCATAAAGAGGAGCGTGAAGAGCAGCGCTGTCTCCACCCACGACTGGAGCTCTGCAGAAGAAAAGCCCGCCTCATCATTTATTTTTCCCGCTCTGCAAAACTTAAACCACTGACTCCTCCCCCTACCGTGGTGACGTAAGCACGTTGTGTTACCTTGAAAATAATCTGTGTGAAATTGTGACGATTTGAGTTTATTAACAAGTACTTGAAAATAATTTTTTGTAATCGAGGTACTCATGATCGTTTCAGCCCTGGCTGAGTCCCGTTTCTTTTTCTTTAAAGCTCCAGTCAGGAGCTTTTAGTTAGTGACTGTTTTGGCGCCCCCTGTGGACACAGCGGTCTTTGTTTATCTCCTCCCCTGTATGCTTGAGTCATTTCTATTAACAAATTAATTAACAAATCTCCTCCTGCCCCACTTGAGACAATAAAATCGATCATTTACTGTGAAAATTTCAGGCTAAAAAAAAGTTGTTTCTTCAGGCGTGCGCCCCCCCCCCCGTCACTCTGGTTTCAGGCATAAAAAATGAAAATATAGAAATTGTTTGTTTTGTATATGATAGTTTTGTTTACTTTTGGTCACCATGAAAAAGCATTGATGTGAATTTCAGTCTGTTTCTTAAATGTGAAAAAACTCCTTATAGGAGCTTTAAACTTCCATTGAACCTGTACAGACACGATGAAAAGGTGCGAGTGTGTGTGTGAGTGTGTGTGTCCTCAAAATCATCTTTATGTGTGTGTGTGTGTGTGTGTGTGTGTGTGTGTGTGTGTGTGTGTGTGTGTGTGTGTGTGTATGTGTCCTCAAAATCATCTTTATGTGTGTGTGTGTGTGTGTGTGTGTGTGTGTGTGTGTGTGTGTGTGTGTCATCAAAATCATCTTTATGTGTGTGTGTGTGTGTGTGTGTGTGTGTGTGTGTGTGTGTGTGTGTGTGTGTGTGAGTGTGTGTGTGTCCTCGAAACCATCTTTATGTGTGTGTGTGTGTGTGTGTGTGTGTGAGTGTGTGTGTGTGTGTGTGTGTGTGTGTGCGTGTGTGTGTGTGTGTGTGTGTGTGCGTACACACAGATACGCGGACATATGTCATGTAATTTTCGCCTGCAGATGTGAGTGAGAGTGAAGAAGCTGTTTCCTCCGTCAGCTCACCTTCTTAAAACGACCTCCACCACAGTGTGTGTGTGTGTGTGTGTGTGTGTGTGTGTGTGTGTGTGTGTGTGTGTGTCAGCAGAAACAACCTGCAACAGGAGTGATTAAAGAGTACCCACCGGCCCCAGAGGTCAGAGGTCACCTATGATTTAATGGAAGGGGGTGCAGAGGGAGGGCTGCGTACCTGAGTCGTGTTGGGGGGTAGAGGACGCCGGCAGGACGAGCAGACAGATGGCGAACAGCAGCAGAGGGTGGAGCACATCCGGTCTGTGGGGGTGGATTAAAAATGACAATCAACCAGAAAGACTGAGTTTAGAGTCCAGATAATAATAATAATTATAATTATCATCACTGTCTGTGTGTGTGTGTGTGTGTGTGTGTGTCATGTTCATACTGTATGTGTCTGTACACACACACACACACGTGTTTTACAGACAGACAGACAGACAGACAGACGGATGGACAGACACAGGGACCATCAGTGTGTCCTTGGTTCTCCCTCTGCTGTGAGTTCAGGAGCTGCAGACTGTGATCTGAATCCTGATTCCCTAAAACTCCCTGGAGGGTCGGACTGAAGCCCAAAACCAACCTGACCAGACTGACCGTTATTACCCCCCCTTCATCCTGGACTACTTTCTCTCTGAAGTCCGTCTCTCCATCCTGTTTTTCTTTGTTGGATTGTTCTCCCGTTTCCTCGCCGTACGTTTGTTCACACCTCTGCTCTGCTTTGAGTTTCTCTCTTTCTTCTTTTCTTTAAACCTGCTGACCAACTCCTGGACCGACGGACTCAGACATGTACAGCCAGTCACAGCGGTCTATAATGATCAGCTGTTGGAGTTTTTGCAGACCTCTAAACCCACGAACAGTTACAGCCAACTCTCCCCGTTTTCGTCTGTTTCTCTTTAGAGCGGAGAGTGAAAGGTTTCCAAACAGACAATCACTTCTGTTATCATCCTCTCAGTCCACCTTAAAAGGACTCAGGTCCAGAGTTCACAGTTTTAAAGGCATTTTAAGTCTATACGGCGACCCCCACTCCAGAGTCCTGTCTGTTTTTAACGCAGTCATGTGACTAACCTGTTGGAATTGAACCTCATTAGGTGGTAGAAGTTCCTCCAGCTGTTTTTTTTAACATTACACAACTTTTCCAGTTTTTTTACCTTCTCTAAAGTTTTTTCAATATTTGACTTTTTCTTTTGACTGTTTTAAACTGAAAATCAGGTTTAAACTATTTACGAACAGTTAAAATCGCTTTATAATCAATATTTTACACAAACTTTGTTGTTTTGGAAACTGAGTTTTTAAATTATGAAGGTAAATAAACCTGCTGAGCATACAGAGGTGCAGGAGAGGGTTAAATCATCCTGAATATAGTTCAATAAACTATTTAAATGTCATGAAAACTTTAATCCGACTGTCTGACAGTGAAACTGACTCCAAAACAAACAAACCAACAAAGTAGGGCTGGGCGATAAAACCATAACGATATATATCCAAAATTAATTTCCTCAAAATCGATAAAAAACATGATCAATATCCTTTTCAATAATCGTCATTCTGTCATGTTTTGGTCGGCTATACGAACAGCCAATGAAAAGGGGAGTTTCTCCGGGTCTGAACCAATCATGTTCTGAATTAGAACCAAGTATCAACCAACTGCAGCGTCGTAGCAGACAGCAGCTCCACCCAACCATAGCACTTTAACAGGTGAAGCCGACAGCACTGTTGGTGAGAAACAAAGAAAATGAGTGCTACCCCCGACAGAAATGACCATGAAGGCTCAACAGATGACCACATCAATGTCAACCACAACACTGGCGTTAGGAAAACGTCGGTGGTGTGGAGGTATTTTGGTTTTTGGAGGTCGGACATGAAGCAGAGTAATGTGGACTGTAAATTATGTCGAGTACATGTTCTCACAAAGTCGGGGAATACCTCAAATCTTTTTCACCACCTGAAGCAGCGCCACGCCGCAGAGCACGCGCAACGCAAAAGGTTACAAACCCCGAGAGGAGCGAGGAGCCGAAACAGACGACCATTCAGTCGGCTTTCTCTAGAGCGACGCCTTACGACAAAACGCCAAAGAGACACAAAGACCTCACAGATGCAGGAGATTATTGTGTTGGAAAAGACATGAGACCAATAAACACTGTTAGATTTTTAGATCCTGATATTGATCGATATCAGCTGATAGGAAAATAAATATATCCTGATAAACTTTTTCACGTATCACCCAGCCCTACAACACAAACAGAAAACAGCTGGTGACCTTTGACACTTCAGTGAGTCCTCATCTACGAGGGCGAGACCGTCAGGGTTCAAATCCAGACAGGTGAGTCTTTGATTTGAGGACTCTGAAGGTGAAAAGTGTCGAATCGCAGACGTCTCCTTTGACAGAAACATTCAAGTCAAAGTCTGATTGGTCGACTCAGCTGAGGCCGATTTCTAATCAAAACTGGATTATTAAATAACCTCTCAGCAGATCTGTACTGCTGTGATTTGGCTCTGACAGAAATGCCACCTGGGATAAAGCTGAGCCGACCAAATTACAGACTCATGTCCAGGTTCTGGTTTCCTCTTAGACGACCTGTTGTCTGTTTTTAAAGACGAGGAGAAACTTCAACATAAAGAGAAGTAGGATGAGGTGGCAGGAAGCAGCTCTGAGCAGGAAATCTCCTCATAATGGAGGATAAAGTAACCGTCAAACTCTCCGCTTCCTGTCAGAGTGATTTCGAGGTTTTTTTTACAGCCAATAGACAAGAGACAGACACATTTATCTCCTCCTGACAGGCCTCGACCAATCAAACATCCCCTCATTTCAAACTTCTCCACTATCTGACCGACACACAGAGCTGAGCGAGAGAGAGAGGGAGGGAGGAAGAGAAAGAGGAGAGAGGAGAGAGGGAGGGAGGATGCATCCCAGGCAACATCAGAAGTGCAAAGACAGGCATCGCAAGTGGCTGAATAGTCAATGACTTCACCTTGAGGAAAAAAAGGCAGAAAGGGCCAAAAAAAAAAGAGAGAGAGAGAGAGAGAGAGAGAGGGAGAGAGAGGGGATGTTTGAGCGCTCGGTTTGCCAGGGAAGGTCATTTAAGGCTGGATGGGGGAGGAAGGGTGAGGAGGGGGTGAGGAGGGGGTGGACTACATTCTTAAAGGACTGCAGCAGCAGCAGCAGCTCTGTGAGAGTTTGGCCCGTTTGTCAGGTTACCCGGTGTGTAAAGAGAGGACTGGTGCTGCTGTGGAGAACTCAGACAAAACAAGCCGTCAGCGAATTTAAAGACCCAGAAAACCTCGAAAACAAACCCGACGAGGTTCATCCTGATACTTCTCAACATCAACTCAGAGCAGGAACCTGGACTTCAGACCTGAACTGAGTCTTTTCCTGAGAAATAATCAGTTTTATTTATTGATCACAGGACAAGTTATCGAAGACTGTGGGGCTGAAATCAACCACAGAAATTCTTGGTCGACTAAAACCCTGAAATTTCCGACCAAAAATCGACTAATCAGTCTTTAGTGAAGGAAGAGTTCAGTTCTTGGGACTCCGCCCACTTCCTTTCAAGGATTTTAAACTTGTTTTAACAATAAATAAGTGCCCACAGTCACATATTTAGATATTTATCCAGATTTCATTAATTTTAAATGTCTGACTTATTATCATCTTTTTATGTTTTGTCTGCCTTCCTTTAATATTTCAGGTTTATTTCACCAAAATATCGTCTGATATTATCCTGATATCAGAGGGGGTGTTCTGAGACCGGCTGTTACCTGTGAAACTGTGGTGCTCTGAAAACACCCCCATCAGCACTTGGTACGATCCTCCTGATGACATTAACCATAGGCTGTAAATTGACTCGGACAAAAACAAGTCGACCAATCAGAATTGTGGTCGACTCAGCACGTATCCATCAATAAGTCGACGAGGACTTTACATTCATACAGACTGAAGATTTTTCTGCACAGATCGAATTTAAATAAGTTTGGATGCTGTTTAAAGGGTTAAAAAAACAGAGTTTGACAAAGTTCCTCAAGTTTACTTTACTTTATCTCTGACTGGGACCAAAACGGAACTTCTGAAGAACTTCTGAGGAGATTCACACCAACACAGAGACAAACAAACTACAACTACCATCCGTGTCCTTGACAGTCTCCACCAGGATAACAATCTGGAGGATTTAAGGTCCTTACACACCGGCGAATTTGCGGAGCGAAGCGAAAAAGCGAGACGAAAATTGCGAATATTCGCCGGTCCGAAAAATCGCTTTCGACTACACACACCGGCCGCGAAGCGAATATGCGTATATTTTCGCAAAGCGAATTAATAAAGTCGCTTTGCGGCACGGACATGACACATGACATCTGTCTCCTAAGGAAGACAAGAGAGTGTCATCTTGTGAGAAAACTACTTCATTAGTAATTAGAAAGAGTTTTGGATGCACCTCAGCTGTCTTTGTCTGCGTTTTCATAATCTCAAACTTCTCCCTCTACTCCAGCCGTATGGGTCTGTGATGTCATCAACAACATGACTTTTGATTGGCCAGAGGTCTAGCAGGTCCAGATATTCGCCTGCGAATATCCGAAAAATTCGACACAGGAGCGAAAAAATAAAAGCGGCTTTTCGCCCCGCGGAAAAATCGCCGCCGGTGTGGAAGCTTGCATTGAATTTATGCTGTTTTTAAAAAAGGCGAATAATTCGCTTGGCGAATTCTCGCCCGGTGTGTAAGGACCTTTAGTCTCCGTATTTCTGACTGAATGCAGAAAAAGTGAATGAACCAGAAGCAGCAGGAAGCTGTCGTGATGAAAAGTACAGCATATCTGGTCCATCAAACTCTGAGGAGTCTCTCTGAGGTCTGTGTCAGCACCAACCCAGCAGAGAGGACAACCTGACTTTTTTCAGAACAGAGAGATTTATCTCTTCATAAAGGCTCTGAAATCACAGATTTACTCTGAGACAACGTGACTCTGAGTTTGTTTAGGAACAACTCCAAAGTTTGTACGCTCATTAAACTCTAAATTAAACTCCAGCAGACAGTATTTATTCACCAAATTTAAAAAAGGTTCAAAATCCTCAGTTGTGATTTGTCGAACTTTTGCAGTTTTTAAACCAGAATGTAAATGTGTTTAATTTAGCTGTTAAAATGAGCCTTTAGATACAGGAGTCAATGGGGATACCTGGGCATTAGGAGTCAGCCTCTAGTGGACACTCTGGGAAGTGCACTCTTGTTCTGGTTTAATTTCTTAACACCAGAGGTTCCCACTTGGTCATGATAGAGAAATACTGACATAACTAAACCTGAGGCAGGCTGTTTTAGTATTCAGGGATCTATGTGACTCAAAGGAACCAAAACTTTTGAGACTGTGTCCGCAGATCTTCAACTGGAGGCTGAATTTGTACCTGATTAAAGTCTGTTCACTAAAAGTTCATTTTTTTTACTGTAAGTGTTTGAAAACATCAGAGAAAGGAGGAGCAGACTTCAGGAGTTGATGGTCTAAAGCTGCTTTTGTCGTGAAGTTAAAGGATATTTAGGGTCAAACACACCGTAACACCGGGTTAGACGTAGTAATACATAAATGTTCTTCCTTGAGCTGCGGCACCCCGCTGTAGTCTGTAATGGACTGGCCTGAGGTCTCTCTACAAACAAGCGTCTGCTGGAAGAGAGTAGGTGAGTTGTGTTTAGTCTCTTTGCTAAAGAAATGAGTCAAAGTTAAAAAGATGTTTGGTGGCTAGTACTATGTCTGTGACCCTATATGTCCTGTTGATGAAGTTAGGTCCTGTTCTGAGCATTATTTGTGGCTATAGAGTGGCGTTTTGGTTGGGGGCGTGGCTCTCTGTATTTCTATCCTGCGGTCGTTACTAAAGTTGGTATAACTAGAGAAGCAAGCGGTCGACAACATTCATCTCTGGAGGGGGCGGGGTCTAACTCGGTGGGTTTGACCCTAAATTAATTTTACAGCAGAATATCCCTTTAAACACTTGGATACAAACATTTAAAAACACAGAGTCACATTATAACCTGAACAAACAGAGAGAGAGAGAGAGAGAGAGAGAGAGAGAGAGTCTGAGTAAAAGACGGTTAAACGACTCGCCGACAGAGAAGACTGGAGTCTTTTCAGAGAGCGTCTGAATCTGTTCAAATCTGGTATTTCTGACTTTGCGAGATGGAGGCGGCCATCTTTGTTTTGGTTTGTCAACCAACCAGAGGCTGAATCGTGATCAGCTGACCTTTAGAGGCCCAATCAGACATCAGTCTGGGAATCATAAACGTGTGTTGTCACAGAAGGTTGAATATTCTGACTTTTATCCACACAGAGACTCCATGAAATCAGACGAGGGATCGATAAGGAACTGGATCGATTATCAGAACTGATCATTAGAATCAATACAGTCTCATCACTCTCTCATCGTCTCTTCACACAGAAACACAAACAGCTTCTCAGTTTCTGACCTGGAAAACAGACTGTAGTAAAACTGTAAATGTGGGTCCAGTAAGACTCTGGATCTGAAGGATCTGGATCTAAAATCGGTAAACCGGGACAAACCTGGTGACCTTGTCTACCTCGAGTCTGAGAGTCTTTCAGTCCGACCCACAGAGCTGAGCACAGCCTCTCTTTGTCTCCATCTTTTAGGATTTATCGAAAAGGGGTCAGAACCGCTCGCTGAGACATGCTGGACCCCTCCGCTTTCTCACGGGGTGAACAGACCGCCGCCATCAACCTCCTGCCCCCGGGCAGCTCCTCCATCACGCCGGGCCCACCCGTCCCACATCACGCCACCTCAACTGACTCGTTCTGCCCATCACCAGGGGCAACCTGAACACCCCCCCCCCCCCCCCCCCCCCCACTGACACAATCTGACAGGAAGCCGGGAGCCGCCAGGGAGGGCTGAGAGGACCGGAGACCTGAGAGAAAAGAGCGGCAGAGAGGAGAGGAAGAAAGAGAGTCGCTGCAGCCTGACGGAGAGCTGAGAGGGACGTGGAGTTCACCGGAGGGAGCGGCAGGCGGCCATGTCTGATCAGCTGATAGACGCTGACCGTGGTAAACTTTAAAAGAGGTGACAAACACCGTAGGTTAGAAAAGTGCGGCTGTGAGCGACGGTCTGAACGCCAAATCAGGATCAGCAAACTTCAAACACGGTCTGATCTGACCGAGAGGAAACTTACTGAGTGATTCTTTAAACCGACTGACCTGCTTCACCCAATGAGAGCCGACCACACATACGGGCACTGAGAAACCAAGTTAGTGCAAAACTGAACTTCTCAAACCGACACACACACAAACACACAAACAGACACACAAACAGACAAACAGACACACACACAGACAAACAGACACACACACAGACACACAAACAGACACACAAACAGACACACAAACAGACACACAAACAGACAAACAGACACACAAACAGACACACACACAGACACACAAACACACACACAAACACACACACAAACAGACAGACACACAGACACACAAACAGACAAACAAACAGACAAACAAACACACACAGACACACACACAGACACACAAACAGACACACACACAGACACACACACAGACACACAAACAGGTGTGTGATGATCCAGACTCTCCAATATTTCACTTCTTTATTTCTCCTCATGACCTGCACACACAGAGCGCTCTGTGCTCTCATACATGCAGGACTTTACGTCAGGAGGTGGTGACGCAGCGTCACAGACGTGTCCGAGATTGTTGTTCATTGTGAAACGGTCAGTTTATGGAGCAGGACAGGTGGAGCTGTGCATAAACTGTGTCGTCTGCTCATGACATGAATGTTGCATGATGGAGAGTTTCACAACGACAGTAAAGGAAAAGAAATCGATCCTGTTTGGTTCTTTATTATTCTACAGTATTTTATTTTATGATTATTTTGAGTATTTGAACACCCTGATGGTCCAAAGGACCGATGGTGGTGGACGGCTCCTCTCTCTTCGCTGCAGGACAGAAAGATTCAGAAGATCTTTGGACCAACAGACATCAGACTTCATCACTCTGCTGTAAATGTTAAATAACTTTTTATTATGTGAGACAACAGACAACTGAATTTATCTTCAGGGATTCATAAAGTTCTGCTTATCTTTCTTTTAATGATCTAATGTTGACTTTTCTAACCGATTCTATTCTATTCGATCCTTCGGTTGATTTCATTCTCTGATTCTATTGTAATTTATTCTATTTGATTCTATTACTTTTAGTTCTATACGATTTAAATCTATTCTCTTTGGTTCTGTTCTATTCATTACTAGTTTTTCATGTTTTTTTAAGGCAGTAACAGCAGATTAGTTCAGATACATATTTATTAAAACATGCTGCAGTATTTCATCCTCATCCCTAAAAACATTCATGCATTTGTTAAAAAAAAAATCCATCTTTATCTTAAAAAATAAAACTTTTGAAACACCTATTTCCATTTTCTAAAGACATGTTTCCCTTCTGGTTTGTTTTCAGTGTAACAGAGTATGTTCACACCGACATGCTCTCCTCTGCCACAGAAACACTGATGCTGCAGCAGGTGATGCGGTTAGCTTCATCCCGCACTTTCACGCATTTTTCAGACATTCCCTCGAAATTGTCGCCATGAAACACAAATATTTATAATCAAAACGACTAAAAACTGTCCAGAAGGTTTTAGTTCCGCGGTGTAGTTTGTAAAAATGCAGGTAGAGAGAGAAATGAGGCGAACAGAGCTCGGAAAAGTCAGAGACTTACTTCATCTTTATCAGACTTCTTCGTGTCCTCGCGCAGCCTCCGGTCCAGGCACGTGCAGCTCGAGGTTTTCCTGTTTCCTCCAAAAAGTCCTTCAGCATCAAAACCTGCAAAACCAGGAGACCGAGGATCTGACCGGAGAGGAGGAGAGGAGAGGAGGAGAGGAGAGTGGTGATGATGAGGGCAGAGTTAAAGGACCAACACCTCCTCCTCCTCCTCCTCTTCATCTTCATCCTCCTCCTCCTTAAATAATCCCTGAAGGACAGACTCAGAGGTGAAAAATCAAAGATGCTGATCACTAACTTCTTTAACAGTCTTATCTTCTGTCTGTACAGGAGCTTCATAAAGGAGGACTGATTTTACCCTGAACTGACATTTTTGACTAATAACTGATCAATATTAAAGCTGCAGTATCACACTTTTCTGTCCACTAGGGGGCAGAGTTTCTGTTTTCTGGACCTGAACGTAAAAAAAATCCAGAGGACTTTAAACATTAAATCCATAGACTGTATCTAGAATAGACGCCGTCTGCCTCCTCACTCTGAGAACAGCGCCCTCTGGTGACGGGCTGCAGTATAGGTCATAAACCCCGCCTCCTTATGGAGCTGTGGACAAACTTTATAAATGAATGACTCAGAATATAAATGTTTCTCCCCCCTGGTTGTGATGTTGACATGTAGTTACTGTCAGACTGGTTTGTGCTCAAGTCCTCTTTTTTCTGTACAGCTCCATTTTTAAAAGTTATTAGGGGGTTCATGTTTTCGATGATTGACACCTGATACAGCCTATGGGAGGACAGAGATTGAGTAGATCACCCGTTTGAACCAAGTGTCATCCCAGCAACTCTCCCGCTGAATGCGTACAACGCTACTGCGCAAAGTTGGTTTCAGGAAGTGGAGAAAAAAACAAAATTACAGAGAACTTCTCAGCTACAAATCCGTATACAGGCGAACAAAGTTGTCCAGAGTAAATACAGTCTCTGGTTAAACCAAATGCAGAAAATAATTTACTTGATGTTGAAACATTTATTAAAGTCGAATAACGATTATTCAGCCGCACAAAAGTCTTCATAAAAACGCTGAAACATTAAGACATTTTATGGAAACTAACGCGGTAAAAGTTTTAAAGTTAGCAGAAAAAAATAAAATCAAGAAACAAAAGATTTGATAATATTAAAAAAACACACAAAAAGGAGCTGGAATTGAACCAACTGAGGTATAACCTTCATAAATGAGGCTGTTGACCTTCAGGGACACAGCTTCATCAACAGGACATATAGGGTCACAGACATAGTACTAGACACCAAACATCTTTTTAACTTTGACTAATTTCTTTAGCAAAGAGACTAAACACAACTCACCTACTCTCTTCCAGCAGACGCTTGTTTGTAGCAAGACCTCAGGCCAGTCCATTACAGACTACAGCGGGGTGCCGCAGCTCAAGGAAGAACATTTATGATCATTTCTTCATGGAAATACGATCAGACCGAGACGCTAAGACAGAAGAACTACAGCGTCTGTAAAATGATCAATATGGTGATTATTACTTCAAGGAAATGATGAAGAAATGATCATAAAGGTGAAACGTCTCAAGTCCAGTTGTTCTTTCCATGCAGAGATTCATGTTGTTTGCATCAAGTTTAAATGAACTAAAAATACTCATGAAGTGATCAAACTCTCAGTTCAGTTTTCTTTGCACAACTTTTAATCAAAAATCGGGTTAAAATGATTCACAAACCCTTAAAATCTGTTTTTATCAACATTTAACCAAACTGAAAACCTTTTTAGTCTCACTTTTAACTACATTTTATATCATTAACTTTAAGTGTTTTTACATTTATCTCTTTCTAGTTTTAATGACAGGATCCTCTTTTATTGAGTTATTTTAATGCTCTTATTTTAGTTTCTTTTACTGTTGTTTTTATTTCACTTTATTTCTTAAATTTCCTTCTTTGTTATTTTGTTTTTAGATTTGAAACCTCCAGCGTTTCCTTGAGTTCTAAAATGACGTTTCCTCAGTGCACACTTTCAGTTCATGCATGTTAATTCTGTTTCTGATTCTGTTTAGACCGTTGGAATGAGGGGTTGGTTTGGGGTAGATGTGGGTTTTCTTTGTTTCTTTTATTCCTTATTTTGTGTAAATCACTGTATGATACATGGTCGTGTATGAAAAGTGTGATATAAATAAAGACTGATTGATTTAAGAAAGTGTCCTTAATTTTGTTAAATTGCAGTTCTATTTTCCTCTCCGTTAATCTTTAGAAATCAAACTTTCAGAGTCGGTGTTTCCGTTCAGTCTTCGCCCTCAGGTTAACTGGGAAATATGCTAAGTAGACAAATTCCTGGCGGATTGATTGTGAGTAATAAAAACCGAATTACACACAGGTGGTTGGTGCCGGGGGGATGTTTGTGTGGAAAGGTAAATCTGCTGAGTCCACCTTCCAAGAACTCCACCAGGGGGGGCCATAAAATCCACTGACAGAGTTGTTTGTTGTGTTATTAATACAGCAGGTGAACACATAATATGATGTAAGTCTCAGGTTTAATTAGTGACACAGATGTAAATACACCAGATCCACTGAGCTTTAGAAGGAGGTTTGAGGGCGGAGGCGGATTCAGAGATTTGGATGAACTCCTCAAACTTAAACGCTGATTTTGGAAATTCAAAAAGTCTTTACATAATCTGAACGAAGCTCTTGTTTCTCCAAGTATCTCAGGAGATCCTTCAGCCTCCTCCGTCTGCCAGCCTCTTAGACTGTGACCATGAGATGCTTTGGCCCGCTCTCCGGTGATCCTGGGGGTTTTCAGACGCCTGTTAGGTCAGCAGACAAAGAACAGACACTGGACTTGTCTGTTGTAGAAACTCTTTTAGAAAAGACCCGATTCCTCCAGATTCTGCCAAAAACCAGGATGGATGGCTGCCCTCGAGTCTCCCACAAACCCGCCTCCAAGAAGAGAAAACAGAGCTGCTGCTGCTGCTGAATCATCCTGAAGTTCATGTGTTTTTGTTCCTCTTTAATGAGCCGCTGGCTGCCAGCAGCTGTGTCTGCTCCGGCTTGTTTCAGGAGGGATGGCGTTCTGTATAATTAATGAGCTGGTGTTGGATTCACAGCAGGGAAAAAATGCTGATCAGCTCACCTCTGAGGACGAACACATGCTAGAGGATAAAACAGGAGAGGAGAGCGTGTGAGACGCTCCTTTAGTGTCAGATCTGAGGAAAGGACGAAGCTTTCCTGAGCTCTCAACAGAGGCTCGATGATTTCAGAGATTTACATTAAACACACAGAGACGGGTCAAAAACTCACATTTATAACCGTTTATATGGATCAAAAGTTCAGAGTAGAGAAGTTTGGACAGGAGGCGGTCGTTGAAGTTTGAAGAGTTGCATCTTGAATATTGGAGCTGCACCAAAAACAGATAATCATGAAAAAGTTCATGAATTTAAAAAGTGAAGTGACTCATCAAACATAAAGAGAGATTTGTTTGGGAGTCAATGAAGGTCTTCTGGACTCCTTCAGTCTGGACCATGATCGTGGTTTTGTGGACTGAACCGAGAGGATCAAGACTCTTCAGGGGTTCAGAGTTCATCAGCTGATCGGAGATCTTCTCAGGACTCAAATTTAACAAGAAACGGGACTTTTACACAATATATGAACATTTAATGAAACTCTGTCATGAGCCGTAAGAAAAGTTTAATTTTAAATAAACACGATCAATCGGCCGGCCGATTGATCGGCGCCGATTTCCTCAATTTTGGGGGAACAGAAATCAGCTGATCTTTACGTATGAAACCGATTTTATCCTCCGATCTTACCGACCTCAGCAAAGGTCTGAAGGTCAGCCATTGGAGCTTTTTGCTTTGCCAGAATGACAGGCCCGCCCACCAGGTCACGTGCACACACCCGTACGTCAGCGACACACACAACAATCATCCGAGCATGAGGAAGCCTGAACCAGGACAGTTTCTTGGTGGTTGAAGTTGTTGTCAGTTTGTCCTGTCGATTATTATTTTATGTTCAGTTAAAAAAACACAAAAGTTTGTTTTTTTTCCACGTTTTTCATTCAAATAAGATCGAAGCATCAGAGGTGGATGTTCTCAGTTACATAAAAAAAATCGTTACTGGCCAAAATCGGCAGGTCGAGCTTTTTAAAGATCGTGATCGGCCTAAAAATTGTGATCAGTGCACCCCGACTTTAAAGTTCAACTTTTAATACTCACAGTTTAGCCGACACAGATCCCTCCTGTGGGTTTGGGTCACAGCAGACCAGGACCAGGTTCTGGAGTCAGTGTGAAGCAGAAAATAACAGAAACAGAAAAAACCTGCAGGTTCAGATTTCACTGTGAGCAGATAAAGAGGCTGCAGCTTCAACAGACTTCTGTGTGCTTTAACAGTATGGCAGTATTACAGTTTATTCAGCAGAAACATTCACCACATTACAGAGCACTCAAACACACGTGGGCTGATCCTGTTCACGGTTTCTCTTTTATCCATCAGAGAAGATTTTTCAGCACAAATACAGAACATTTATTCTGTAAATCCTGCAGGTTACTCTTCGGTTTCACTAAAAGGCTTCCGGTATAAAAATCTTCATTTTAAAATCAAACTCAGGGAAGATCAGCCCCGTGTTTCAAATACATCGATGATTTTCCTGCAGAGCACCGAGAGACCTGAAGACGTGAGACTGAGTTTGAAAATGAGAAAAAAAAGGAGAAATGTACTGAAAGAAGAACGAGGCTCAGAGACGAGTTAAACTTTAGTGGTGTGAAAGTAAAAGGTGGTGTGACTGTCGTTGGAATGAGGATAAGACTGCCCCCTAGTGGCTGCAGCTCCTTTTACCCTGAGAAAGCCTGAGCAGTTCTTCTCTTCCTCTCTCAGTATTTAAAGTGGGAGCAGACGTGTTTCCAGTTTTGTCACATCCTCAGACACAAACCTGCCTCACTCCACATCATCTTTATACGCTCTCTTTATTTCCAGATTGTCTCTTTAAACCTGGAGCTGACTGGCCTGAACCGGACGCCAGAGTCCTCTCCCACTCCGCCTCCACCACCTTGTAAAGCTCCATGGTGGCTCGAGCGTCCTCCACGGAAGAGTGACCTCTCTTTCCGGTCTGAGGACACAAGAAGAAGAAGAAGAAGAAGAAGAAGAAGTTTAAGGACACTGATGAGGAATAATGTGATCGTATCAGTGTTGTTTTCGTCAGGCAGGACGAAAACTTAAATGACGACGTCAGACCCCTTTTTTCCTTGACGAAAATGAGACTAAGACAAACGTCACCAAAGCTCTGTAAAGACTAAAATGTGACGAAAACTGTATTGATTTTCATCAGACGAGAACGAGACGAGACTAAATTGTTATTAGGTGGACGAACAAAGTTTCAGAACATGCTTTTTTTTGTCCTAACAGTCACGCCCCCATCACACACGCACCAAAAGCCTCGCTCGCGCACAGCTGCGCGCACACACTCATATACATGCACAGAGCGGCAGGTGGACGAGGCGCGCACACACACACACACACACACACACACACACACACCGTGGCAGCAGGCACAGCAGCGGTGCCCGGTGGCCGAAAAAAGAGGGATGATTTTGGTCCTACTTCAGATACAGTCCAAGTGACAATAAAATAAAAGTGACAATAAAACACGAGACGGGGAGACGAGACAGACGACAGTTGTGGAGCCACAGCTTCTTCATGCTGCCGCTTCAAACTGTCGGGAAAGAACACCACGAACCTCAAAAGGCACCTTTACGTCGACTAAAACTAGACTAAAACCTTTTGAGTTTTCGTCGGACTAAAACTAGACGAAAACGAGGAAGCATTTCGTCAAAATGACTAAGACTAAAACTAAATCTGAAATGCCTGCCAAAAACAACACTGGATCGTATTTACAGACAGTTGCTGAAAACTCAGGCTGATCATCTTCTGCTGTCAAAGTCATCCTTACAGGTGATGCTGCGTTCGAGTCACCTCGGAGGTCAGAAGTCGGAGCTGAAAATGACGTCACACCCGAGTTCCCAGCGTTTCAGTTCCCAAGTCAGAAAAAAGCGAAATCGGAGGCAGAAACAAGATGGCCACACCTATGAAGGTTATTTTAGCACTTCCTGTTTCAGGCCCAAAATTTCGCTTTTTTCCGACTTTGTAACTGAAACGCTGGGAACTCAGGTGTGACGTCATTTTCACCTCCGAGGAAACTCGAACGCAGCAACAGTTCTTGTTTTTAATCACAAACAAACATGGCCGTGGACATAACTGACTGTGACGACTGTAAAAATACGAGGTCAATAACTCGATGGCGTGTCCGTGGCGACGCTCTCCTCTCACCTGGATGTCTCTGTTGAAGATGGCCTTGGTGAGTCTCTTCAGCGAGGCGCTCTGGTTGTCGGGGAAACCGGCCTTCTGGTTGAGCAGAGGGATTCGAGACGTGTCCCTGGTCATGGCGGCTGGATGAGAGTAACCGAGGACCTTGAAGTCGTTGTGGATGGCGTGGCCGATCACCACCTTCCCGTTGAGCAGCTTCAGTATCTGCAAACATCAGAGCGCTTCACTCAGTAAACACGTTCTTATGAGAGACTGTGAGATAAGCGTCAAACTCAGGGGGGTCAGAAAACTCTACCTCCTTCCTGGCGACGGCGTACGGCGTGGCATTGTTGAGGTCACTGCACCGGACGCCGCTCCATCGTGTGCGGTAGTCGGTGACGGGCATGGAGGGCTTGATGAACTTATCGTAGACCACGTCCCCGTCGAAATTCACCACGCTGCAGCGAGCCAGCTGGTTGATGCTCCCCTTTGGTCCCGCCCCCACCATCTCACAATCGATCGCCAGGTACTTGGTGGGGATTCCTGCGGCCGCCGTCTTCGCCGTGGGCTGTTTATGGCTGCTCGATGCAGAGGAAGCAGGGGTGGAAGCAGCTGGTCCTGAGCTCCAGGGTGTCTTTGGTTTGACGTGGCGCTCGCTGCTGTTCACAGTGACCGTGAAGGAAGGCTGGATGTGTGCGGACGCCGGCGGCCTGGAGCTGCTGTGTGGAAACCCGCCGACTGAAAGGTTCTTGTTTGGTTTGGATCCTGAAGGTCTGCAGTCAGAGGTCGCTGTGCTGCTTGAAGAGGGTAAGAAGTTGCTGTTTGGTGCAGATGTTGAAGAGTCGTAGCCGCGCTCTGAGGTTCTGGCCGTGCTGCCTGGATGGCGTAAACTGTTGTTGTTAGTGGAAGCAGAAAATGACGATTGCTCCGCCGGCGCCCCGTTCCAACGCTGAGCACGCCTCTGCTTCTTCATCCTGTTGTTGCTCTCATATCCACCCTCCGTGCTGCTTTTCTTCTCGGATTGGTGCCTCTTTCTCTTTAACCTCTTACCTTTTCTCTCACCTGCATGTGGCGCTGTCGTCGTTGTGGTTTCAGGAAGATGGTTTATACTGATCCAGATGTCTGACATCGCTCCGGTTGGAAAGTACGGTTTCCTAAGAATGGACTTGCAGAAAAAACCAACACGGGCCGCTTTAGTCTGACCTTGTGAACAGCCCCTCCCTCTTTAAAGTCTCGTTTGTATCAGCTGAGATCAAACACGGAGCATCGACCTGCAAAACAAACACAGAGCAGTCAAACCCTCATTACTGCATGACCTCTCATCAGGACACCACATCATCCTCCTTAAAGGGATACCCCGCGGTTAAATCCCGAGTTCTCACCTCACCATCACCATACCTGACTCCCCTGTCACTCAAAGCCAAGCCACACCCCCAACATTATAAAACCCAGCCCTCAGGCCTTCTCTTCACCTACTCTCCTCCAGCAGACGCTTGTTTGTAGTGAGACCTCAGGCCAGTCCATTACAGACTACAGCGGGGTTTCGCAGCTCAAGGAAGAACATTTATGATCATTTCTTTATCATTTCCTTTAAGTAATAATCACCATATTAATCATTTTACAGACGCGGTAGTTCTTCTGTCTTAGCGTCTCGGTCTGATTGTATTTCCATGAAGAAATGATCATAAATGTTCTTCCTTGAGCTGCAGCACCCCGCTGTAGTCCGTAATAGACTCAGACCGCTGTGTATTTCTATCCTGCGGTCGTTACTAAAGTTGGTATAACTAGAGAAACAAGCGGTCGACAACATTCATCTCTGGAGGGGGGGTCTAACTCGGTGTTACGGTGGGTTTGACCCTAAATTAATTTTACAGAATATCCCTTTAAAGAAAGCTTCCAGTCCAAAACCCAGTATCCCTGATGGTATGAGGATCATTAAAGTCTTTGTCATGGGAAACTCCAACATCTGTGAAAGTTTTTGGTTTCAGCTCCAGAAACAGTTTTAATTCATTTCACGACTAAAGAAAATATTAAACAACTTCACAAACATCACTAAAGTCTTCAGTTCTTCATCATTTAGAAAAACAGTAAAAAAATCACCTTATGTTGAAGAATGTGTTCAGATGTCATCTTCAGGGTTCAGATTTAACTTTTCCTTTAAACACGGAATCCACGTGAGCCGTTAGCTGAATAAACGGAAATTCAGAGACTAATTACGAAATACTCACTGAATACAAATATAACCTGATACACTGTCCACTACACATGTTTGTGGACATAAAGGAGTTAATATCGAGTTAATACAAACGAGGAAAACCTTAAAAGAAACTTCAGAAAATGTGAAACTAGACCTGAAGCACAGAGCGGACCACACGAGTCTGTAGGCTCAAAACAAAGTATCTACATCCGGGTCACGGGCTGCGTTAACTGAAAGTCAGTAAAAATTGAGACTTCGATGATTTCAAGATACAAAATATTAAATCTGTGAGACACAAAAGACATGTCAAATTGTGAGTTTTTTTCCTCTAAAACATCCATATTTTAAACCTATAAAACAGTACGGTAAAATATGACGGAGTATTAGGGCCACATTAAGGGAAAAAATTAAAGACTTCGAGATTCGAGACTTCGAGTCGTAATAAAATCATTACTTACGAGATTAAAGTCAAAATAAAGTCTTTCTATTCTTACCTGTTGTTCAGTTGTTGAAATTAGAGCCATGGATAATTTCGTGAAAATTTACTTTAATATAGGTTTCTTAAACAAGGAGATAATTAATCTTAAGTATCACAATTATTGTATTACGACTTTATTTTCGTTAGTAATGACATTATTTTCCTAATTCAACGACTTTGATCTCGAAGACTTTTTTTACTTACTATTATTACTACTTTATTACTTACTATTATTATTATTATTATTATTATTATTATTATTATTATTATATTTTAACCCAGATCTGCGTCCCGCAAACACTGTTTAACCTTCTTCCAAGACACTACATGAACTGCTATTGTTATTGGTCCTGGTATTATTAGTAGGAGTAGTAGGAGTAGAAGAAGTGGAAATTGTAGTAGATTTAGGTTTAGTATTAGTGCGACT
The DNA here is from genome assembly GCA_962446985.1 of Xyrichtys novacula. Lineage (NCBI taxonomy): Eukaryota > Metazoa > Chordata > Actinopteri > Labriformes > Labridae > Xyrichtys > Xyrichtys novacula. The sequence goes on from OY660871.1 coordinate 35,279,700, forward strand.
ATAATTAAGTATAATAAAATTTGTTACGTTAAAACAGAAGCACCGACCAATAAAACCGTAATTAACGAGCAGCACCTGAACGCATCAGGATGCTAACTATCAAAGTTACAGTTAGCTAGCAGCTCAGCGGCTAAAGACGACACAAATCTGAAAAATTTAACATTTTAAACTTTCGTTATGAATGGCAATTTTATGTTATTTAAGGTCTTTTTACTTTTGAGTAATTTTAGACTATTCTCGTCTCAGACTTCGGTGAATAACTGAGCATTAACGAGCTAACCTCTGTTAGCTGTTGTGGGTAAAAGTGTTTGTGAAGCTCATCATGTGGAGATGTTTTCAGCAGCAGAACAACAGAGAGATCTGTCCCGAAGACTCACCTCCTTTCTGTCTCAGTACAGCCACCTGTCAGACTCCTTTATCATCGTGAGTATCGACCCCTGACTTCTGTTTTTAACTGAATAATAACAAATAATAACAAAGGAACGGGAGGATTAAGGAATAACAGACTGTTGTGATCAGAAACAAACACTTAAAGCTCCTGGAAACACATTTCTGATGACCTGACGGTGTGAAATCATGAGAAATGTTCTTTACAGACAAAAGTTTTGAGAATGACACAAATATTAATTTTCTGCTGCTTCGGTGTGTTTACATCCTTTCCTCAGATGTTTCTGTGTTAAACTGAAGTTTAATGACAAACATTTCAGTTTGTTAGTTTTTGTTTGTCCATCCACGTCTGGAGGATCGACCACAAGTCCTCTATAGGATGAAGGTCTGAGGAGGTTCCTGACCAAAGAAACCCAACAGTTGTAGGTTTTTTTTTCCTTGAGCCGCTTAGTTTTCACTTCAGCCTGATGATAAGGAGCTCCATCATGCTGGAAAATATTGATCGTCACCAAACTGATAAGAATAACTTTATTAATCCTCGAAAGGTAATTCAGTTGTCTGTCGTCTCATTTGTCATGTCTAAACTAAAAGTCATCTACAGAACGGTTATAAAGTCTGGTGGCTGTTGGTACAAAAGATCTTCTGAATCTTTCTGCAGCAGACTTTGTGAAAATTATTTCTTGGGTCGTTCTCTAAACTTTTGTTCACAGCTGTTCACCCTGGACTCGGCCCTCTTTGTCAAAAGTGCACATGTTGAATAAGGAAGAATGAACTGTTGTTATAATCATGTTAAAGGATCCTTCAGGTTGTTTTACATAGTTAGGACATTTCTCTCAGCTCTTAGTCGTGTCTTTATAATCTTATTGTTCTCCCTCTTCAGGAGTTCTTCACCGAGGATCTCTGGCACACCTTACCTGAGTCCTGGCAGCTGGTTCTTCAGGACTTGACATACCCACAGATAGCAGACCTTTTACTGGACGCCACACATGGAGATGGGAGGAGGTAATATTGGATTCAAATTGGACTCCTTAGAGATCCTCGTATCAAAGAAGAAACAAGTGAAAATGGAAATAAATAAAATATGGTAAAAAACCAAATATTATTCCACAAACCAAAGCAAACACCAGCTCAAGGCAGTGGCGATTGCTCTAAGACTGCAAGGGAAGCTCGGCTTCCCTTAAAATGTCACCCCCCCCAAAAAAAGAAAAAGTGGTGAAATACGTACGGCTGTGTGTACATTTCATTAACTAAATACGCACTAGAAAGCCTTCATCTTTTGTTCAGACACTGTGATAAGAAGCTGATAATCACAGGTAACCGGCATAACTTCGTTCTCATTCATCCTCGCAGCGCCTCAGCGCTTCAAACAGCCGGACGCTGGGCTTCTGCTGACTTCAATGTGGAAGCTAAAAGTGGGTTGTTCCAGCAGCAAAACTAGACGCTCATTGGATAAATGCTGGGCTTTGTCCCGCCCATCGGAAGCTAAGCTTCACTGGAGTTCTATGGCGAGAGGGCGGTCCCGACTTTCTCCCGGACTCCAAGCTTCTGCATCCATGATTGGATGAGCTGTCTGAGGCGAAATCCTTTTTTGATTGACAGCTAAACAAGCGAATCAGCGATCTTGAAGAATAAAACATCTACCAGAGCATTTTCCAAGTCATTCATTCCGTTGTTCTTAACTGCTCCGGAGACTTTACCGATCCTCAGCGACTTTTGTCTTTGTTAAAAACGACTGCCGTTGTGTTTGGCGACTCTGTTCTGTTACATACTAATAAACAAATACAATTATGATGTAGGCCAGAAAAATGAGCTTCCCCTCCTTGAAAGACCAGCAGCAGCCACTGGCTCAAGGCTAACACCCCGGGACCACAGCAGAGGTCTAATAAAACTCCTCCATCATCACGTTTTATTACAATCAGCTTTAATTTCTTTAAAACTGAGCTAAACTCAGGGGTCCGAAGCTACTGCACACTATCCTCTCATTCCTGATTGGATACCCCTGAAAGTATGAAAATGTAAACATAAATATATCACCACTCAGAACTCTTCACTCTTCACCGATTTTAGTTTAAAAAAAAAAACACTACACACAAATCCTCCTGTTCCCCACAAATCAACAGCTAAACACTGAAAGAATGAGTCCTAAATTTAACAGTCCCCCCAGTTCAGCGTCCGATTTCCTTTTGGAGAAGAAGGCAATGAAAATTCTGAAGGTATGGTCCTGATCCAGCCACCCTAGTCCAACAAAAATAGTCCTCCACAATCCCCCAAACCAGAATAATCCACCAAAAGGAAACATCAGCGATGTGTTGCAAAAAAAATAAAAGAGTAATCCAAAGATCGGAGACTCACCAGTCCTCAGATGACTCCCTCTGAGCCCAGCTCTGACCGTCCCCCCGCTCTCTGACCAATGTCAGGGACGGTTGAGGATTACCTGCAGCTCCAGATGTGTCCGGGGTTTCCTCACTCGGGATCAGAGGCCCGTCTTCCCTGGAACCAGCCGAATCTCTCCTCAAACGTTTCCTCCTGCTCCTCTATTGTTCTCCTTCTGCCCTCATCCCCCTCTCTTCACACCTCTGCTCACCTGTCTGCAGCAGGTCACCTGACCAGACTGTCTGCAGCTCAACAGACCACACCCCAATCACACACAGACACTCACAAAGGTATAAGAATAATTTAAATTAAACTTACGGTTTGGTCTTTTCAGTCAGTGTGAATACTCGCTGTAACTGCTGAATGTGCTGATACTATTTAACTATTTAACCTCGATAATAATGAACGTATGTTTGTTTACAGGTATCCGTCAGTGTGGCCTCTGTCTCTCCTGGCGTTTCGGGCCACCGCTCACGCTCTGGCGTTTCCCAGAGAGTCCAAACAGGATGGAGGCAGAGCGGCGGGGTCGGTGAAACCCGAAGAGTTCTTGGAAAACCAAAGTCAGAGCTCCCTGCTGGGTCACATCTTCAGGAAACACGTCAAACCCAAGAAACAGCATGAGATCCGCAAACTGGGCACGGTAGGAAAAAACAGCTTAAAAACACGGGTCTGTGTTTCTGTCAGCAGGTTTTTAATCCGTGTTTTCTGATCTCAGCTGGTCAAAGAACTCTGTGAGCGGACTGACTGCAGCCGAGTGGTGGACGTCGGTTCTGGACAGGTATCAGATCAACTCTCTTACTGGTCCTGGAGAAGAACGAGGCTGCAGGTTCAAACACAGCGGAGTGATTCTCTCTCTCTCTCCTCCATACAGGGTCATCTCACTCGCTTTATGTCCTTTGGGCTCGGTCTGTCTGTGACCGCCATCGAAGCTGACCACACTCTGGTTTCAACGGCGTCGAAGTTTGACGGGCAGTTACTTTGGGCCTTGGAGAAGGAGATCCAGAAAAAGGTGGGTGTTTTCATTCTTTGGTGTTCATGGAGAGCTGAGTTTTCAAAGTCAACATCAACATGATTCTTCTTCTCAGAATCCCTCCATCCCTGTTCTGGTTGCACAGTCCTCCCCTCGCCACGTAGCAGGTTGGGTGAACCCCAAAGCATCATGGGAGGACTTCATCAAACAGCTGAATTCTGCTGAGTGTGTCAAAGACGGTCCCCGAACTCCATCTGGACCCAGTAAAAAGAGGCTGCGGGGCTCCGGCCATCCAAGACCGCCACATCAGGACCAGGTTTCAGCGTGTCTGGGTCGCTCAGACCCTGATTCTCTCTCAGCGGACTCTGGAACGTCATCGCCATCACTGCTGAGTAAGAACCAATCAGAGGAGGATCCCCAGCCGAGTGTGAACGTGACCGACCTGGGAGGTTACCCGGACTTTGTCCTGACCGGTCTCCACGCCTGCGGTGACCTCAGCGCCACGCTCCTTCGCCACTTTGTGAACTGTCCTCATGTCCGTGGAATCACCTCCGTGGCGTGCTGTTACATGAAAATAACAACGAAAGAAAACCCCGCCCCTCCAGGAGTGGTGGAACGGCCCACTTTGCTGGCGTCAGGGAGGGAGTCCCCGCCCTCAGGGTTCGGGTACCCGATGAGCTCCTGGGTGCGAGGGCTGCCAGGTCACCAGCTGTCCTATAAGGCACGAGAGGGGGCGTGTCACGCCGTGGAGGACTATGTAAGGAGACTACGGGAGGGGAGCGAGTTACTGAAGACGCACTGTTACCGAGCCATGCTGGAGACCTTCATCAGGGACACGAGACCGGATCTACGCAGGGCGGGAATCCAGACCATCAAGAAAGCCCACTTCTTACGGTTTACAGAGTGAGTCCACACACAGACGGTCTTTAGGAGGTCTGATGTTCCACCAACACAAACACTGTTTCTGTTCAGGTACGCCCGTCTGGGTCTGGCCCGGGTCGGTCTGCCTCCAGGACTGCCTCTGGACCCGGATCGTGTGGAGGCCATGCTGCAGCAGCAGGGCCGGGTGGTGGTGTACTTCAGCCTGAGCCTGCTGCTGGCTCCTGTGGTGGAGACGCTGGTGCTGCTGGACAGGATGATCTACCTGCAGGAGAACGGTGAGACCCCGGAGTCTGAACGGGTTTGAGAGGCGCTGCAGTCCGTCTCTGTGAAGAGAACGAATCATTTTAATGAACGGATCCTAAAGACTCAGTACAGTCTTTAGGTCTTTAGTCCCATCACTAACCGAGTCAAATGTCGTCCTCAGGATCTTTAACAATGTTTTTCAGTATGCTCTCCTATCTTATCCTAAATAAACTACACTTTTGTCCTCCTGCAGGTGTGGACAGTCAGCTGGTTCCTCTCTTCAACCCAAACTTCTCTCCCAGAAACTTTGTGCTGGTGGCTCTGAAGTCTCGAGGATAAGGAGAAGAAAACAGGAAATCAGTTTTAGAGCACAAACTGTGACTAAAGACGACCAACGTCACCTCTGTCTGAAACTAAAGAAGGAAGTCTTCTGGTTTTAACTTCTGCTTTTAGGGATATTCAGGAATAATCATAAAAAAAGGAACTTTGTTTTTTATCCTGGTCCAGGATCAGGCTGCAGATCTGAAACTCTGGTATCATTCAGAATGTCCAAACGTCTGCTTTCATCGTCTTCCTGCACGTCCTCACGGAGCTCTGAGGCTGTCCTGTGATTGGCTTTCGTTTAAATGACTTTGTGCATGAATGAAAGGAATATTTAATGAGGTTTGACTTCTTTTTTTACTTTATTTATTCTCTCTGTGGAGCTTTTATGTATCTGTAAGTTTTTTCTCAAAAGCAATAAACAAAACGGCTGAGAAATAAACGACGAGACTTTTCAAAGAAGTTATTTGAGGTGAACGTCCGACAGGATCATCACATGACCGGGTCTAACCCCCAATTTCCACCGCATCCAGAACGGCTATGAAAAGGCCGTTCCTCTGTGGATCGCCGGACTCTGACGCCGGAGCATGGCGGATAAATTCAGCACAGATTAACCCGTGCTGGAAAGGAAGTCGGGCACAGACTTCAAAATAAAACATCCGGCTTCTTTTCAAAATAAAACACTCCGTGTTTCAGGAGGATCGTATTTCACACCATGCAAACGGGCGGAGACGAACAAGTGAAAGGTTTTTAGACGTCATTTCACCCCGATGACACCATGGATGAGGAGATGCTGATTCTAGAAGTCTAGAAGTAGATTTCCTCCTCTGGAAGGACACAATCTACTGCTTATATGGTTAGCCTCTGTGGCTAAAAACAACTTCACATGATTGAACATGAATCTGCGGGTTCTCGTGAGTTCTCACGATTATCGCTGTCCATAATCCGCCACGAAATTTGCTTCACAAACGGATCCAGTAAGAATCGGAAGACCTTGAAAATTGCCGCCGTTCCGGATGCCGTGGAAATTCGGTGTAAGACGGACGTTCAGAGAGGCGGAGTCTCTCAGAAGGAAAGATGGAAGAGGTTCAGGACTTTGTGAGAGACTGTGTGAGCGAACAGTTTCAGAATAATGTCCTGGAGAAATCTCTGTACTTGGACAAGGACCAAAACCAAGACTGGATGGTCCTGATCTACAAGGCACTAAAAACAGACCGGACTCTGGAGTGGGAGTCTCCACATCTGGACCTACTTGAGACGTTTCGCCTCTCAAGTAGGTCCTGTAGTCCTTTCAATGAAAAATGTGAAATCATAGATGCTGCATCCTCCGTTTTGAAGAGTAGAGGGTCCATCAGGCTCGCTGAAATCCTCTGTCAGGGAAAAATAGGAGTCCAGAACCTGGTCTGCTGGGTTCACTAAGGTCTACAGAGGGTTAGGAGAAGAAGAGGTAAACATGATCCTGTCCTGACTGTTTATAAACGTGTTACCGGCACTAAATATGAGGAATGAATCTTCTCTGTTTTCTGTAACATCTCCTGACATCGTCTCTGAAGGATTTCAATGATTTTCAGACGATCAAACTCTGTTTTTAATCTCAGTTTTACAAAGTGTCCTCATGTTTTAAAGGTTGTTTTTTTCTTACTGGGATGTCAGAAACCGTTCCTCATGTCGAAGTCTTTTAAGGTCAGCCCCAAACTCCAACACTGAAGTCTGAAAAACATCTTCAGTTTTTTTTAGACTAATCCTTGTTTATTTTCCTGCCCTCGGTAAATATTTCCCAGCAGAACTCGAGGTTAGTGTTCCAGCTTTTGTGCAACTAGTTATCACCCCCCACGGTTTCCACAGAAAGCCACAATCGGATCCAGATGTGGACTTTCAGAGTGAAGCTGCTGCTGCTGCTGCTCTGGGACCAGTTCTGCTCTCATTATGTGCTCAGCATCTTCTGGATCTGATGGTCCTAAATCAGTGCCTCCTTTGTAGAGACTCCATTCGTGGACTCCTACTCCACCTCCTCCTCCAAAGACACAGACTGCTCTCGAACCTCCAGCAGTTTTTCTCTCCAGCACAGGGCGGTGTTTGAGCAGAGCCATGAAGTCTTTGGTTCTGGTGGCTTTGTGTCTGCTGATGTCTCCTCAGGAGACACTGAGTGCATGGTCCAGCTGTAAGCCAGTGACCTCCAGTTTCTGTCAAGGTCTGGGGTACACCACCTCCGCCTATCCCACTGGAGTTTCGGGCTACAACCTGCAGCAGATCGGTCAGATGGTGGAGACGTCTTGTTCGCAGCACGTTGCCACGCTCCTGTGTCGCGTCGCCGTGCCTGAGTGTGACTCTGACAACGACAACTCGAAGAAACCGTGCAGGTCGCTCTGTGATCGAGTCAAGAGGGACTGTGAGGCGGCCTTCAGAACCAAGAGGCTGACCTGGCCTTCAAAGCTGCGATGTGAGTCCTTACCGGAGAGTAACTGTATCCAGGTACGTCTGAAGAAACATCGACTGTCGTTTCTTTAGTTTTTCTTCGATCGTATTAAAGAAAAACAATCACAGACTCTTTAAGAGTCGTTTCAACCCTGGACTTCAGTAGGACCCCATGATTTAGTTAAAAAAAAAGATCACGGTATACTTCGCCATTTTGTCCGATCTTGATTTATCGTCACGATTTTATTTTTTTAACTGCCTGTTTTAAAGCATCTGAACTAAAAACTAAAGAAACTAGAGATCAGTTCAACATTTTATTAACATTTAAAGTAAATAAAGAAAATTAAATAAGATAAACTTAGAAAAATAAAACCATTTAAACTGAACAGAACAACAAACGTGGATAAAAACTCAATAATCCAGTGAACTAGTTTACAGTTCTGAGTGTTTCGGACCCCTCAGAGAAAATGAAGACGCCTTAAAATCTAAACATTGATGATGTTAATGTAGCTGATCAGATTGATTGATTGATTTTTGCTTTGGTCTGGTCGCTGCACCGCTAGTTGTAGCTAAACTGCTAATGCTGCATGTGCCGTCGACAGTTTCAGGCTGTACAGACTCCGCCCACATTTTCAGACTCCGCCCACATTTTCATACTTTCCCCAAAAATCACTCGGGAAGAACTTCTTCAAATAATTGAACAGATCTGTTGTGTTGCCGATCTTTGAGGCACTGACCGCCGACATACCTTACACATCGGCTTAATTACTCTACGTCACTTCGGAGATACCTGAACCATCGCCACACGACCGACGATCAGTAACTTTTCTTCTCAACAATGGCGTCTTTGAAGGATGACCCAGAGGCTACATTCACTCTGCAGGTTCTGATGCAAAATTCCGATTTTTTGTTAAATCCGAAAAGAAAAACAAACTGGATAAAAAGGGTTTGCTGACCTACAAACACTTAATACCACCTCCACTTCGGGCTGGGCCACCCCAGTCAAAGAAGTCTGGACACGCCCCTGTTGTTGTTTTTTCTTTCTGCGTGTGTTGTTGAGGTAGTAGTCTTGTTAATCTGACACCATTAAACGCTGGTCCTCATCATCCAGGGTCAGGAAAGCCGTGCTGCTCCTGCGGCCTTCCCGCCGGTCCTTCCCGGAGTGGCTCCAGCAGCGACCACTCCGAGGTGCGAGCCAATCAGCATCTCTCTCTGCCAAGACCTGGACTACCACGACACCATCATGCCCAACCTTTTGGGTCACACCAGACAGGAAGATGCCGGTTTGGAAGTCCATCAGTATTCCCCTCTGGTCAGGGTGGAGTGCTCCCCCCAGCTGAAGCCCTTCCTGTGCTCCGTCTACGTACCTGAGTGTGAGGAGGGGAAACCTCGAGCCCCCTGCAGGACGCTCTGTGAGCAGGCCCGAGCCGGCTGTGAGTCCCTGATGAGGAACTTTGGATTCCAGTGGCCTGAAGCTCTCAGGTGTGAAGGTTTCACCACCGACACCTGCGTCCGGGTAAGTCACGTCTGTAACCTGCTGGATAAACAGGATCACATCTGATCTGGTCACATCAGCAGAACCAGCACCACCAGTCCTCGGTTCTCCTTCAGTTTAATTAGACAGACTTAAAGTAGGGGAGACCGGGGCTTGTTGTCACACTTTTTACACTCTTCTATATTTCTTTGAATCAGTCCATCACATATAAACTAAAATGTGAATCAGATGAAAGAGCAAAGTCTCAGGTAAATAACCAATCAAACAGAGATTGTGATCATGTGACATGCTGCGCCACCATCAGGTAAGTTGTCTCACTACATGGCTAAGATGTCACAGTGGATTTTACAGCTGATAAAACAAAATTATTGTTTCTCATTTTTTTACCTGAAAGTGAAAATTAAAGTCAGACACAGAAAATGTTTAAATGAGTTAAAGAAAAAGTCATTAAACAAACATTAACATTAAATATTATCATCATACTCTGGAGTTTGGAGGTCTGTCTGACTCTGTTTTCCAGCTGGGGTGAATGTTTTACAGTACCAACAGGCCGGGCGGCATGGGTGGGCATTGGGGGGCCGTGGGGGGCCACCCAAACTACCATGTTTGTTAATTAAAGCTCTAGATTAAAGTTAGATTAAAACAGAACAATGACTGAGGTCTGACAGGATGATCTCTCCTCTAACAGGTCCACATGTTTCACTGCTAAGACTTTTATCTGAAAGAAGATTATTTTAAAATTTAAAAAGTTAAACATTTTTTACTTTGTGTAAAAAAGTTCATTGTCGTTCATCTCAGCTCAGTGTTCTCTTCTCTTCTCAGACAGGACACCAACCCTGACCACGGAAAGGAAGAAATCTAGTATTCCACTTTTTTATTGCGCCCTCTGGTGGCAAAGATAATTGCGACGTGACTTACCCATGTGACAACCAGCCCCGGTCTCCCCTCGTTGTTGAGGAAACTTCAGCGATTTTTTCATTTTTCACTCGTTTCTTTCCGTGTCCCCGCAGAAACCAGCCTTCGCTGTGCCGACAGTTCCTCCTGGAAAATGTCAGAAGATCACCGTCCCTCTCTGCCAAGGCTTACAGTACACCGAGACCTTCCTCCCAAACCTTCTCGGCCACGCCACTCAGAAGGAGGCGAACATGATGGCTTCATCCTTTGTGCCGCTCGTGCAGGTGGAGTGCTCGCCCCACCTGAGGCCTTTCATTTGCTCCGTCGTCACTCCTGAGTGCGTGTCAGGAAGACCGAAACCTCCCTGCAGGACCCTCTGTGAGCAGGCTCGCATCGGCTGTGGGACTCTCATGAGCGGGTTTGGGTTCCAGTGGCCTGAAGCCCTCAGATGTGAGAAATTTACCACCGAGTCCTGTGAACATGTGAGTCTGTACGGTTCAAACATGAAGACAGTAAACAAACTAAAAACAGGGTTGGAGTTCTCACCACGTCTTCACTTCACTCACAGCAAACATTCAAGCTTTGCAGCAGAATCCACAGAAGAAGTCAGTCAGCAGAGTTTTACACACAAGTGTGTATAAAGTAAGGCTGCACGATATTGGAAAAAAATAATATTGCGATTTTTTCAACCCTGCGATATATATTGCGATATTAAAAATACAGTATTTTCACCAGATGACCTGAATAGCACTTAATGTTATGCTGCACTGCTGAAATCTTGAGGACAGTTACCCTGCACTGATCTTACCTCTTTTTGTGAATGTTAGTAGAACGGCTTCTGTCTGTCTCAGAGATATTTTTAGCTTTTATTGTGCTGGGACGTTATTGTGGCAACAGATGAACACAGAAGACGTGTTTTGGTCGACATCATCCTTCTTTTAACCGAAATAATTCCAGATAACTGACTTTCCTTTTCTTTTTGGCAACAAATCTTCATTTTCGGTGGTTTTCGCTTGTTCGTTGTTCATTTTGCGATCGTTGTTGTTATTGTTAGCGGTGTTGTGCTGAGAAACGCATGTCCTCCGAGAATTGCATGCATCTCGCAAAACGCGCACTGCTTATAGTAGAGTGGTCCACGGAAATGTACAATTTAAAACCCATACAGTTCTTATTTGTTGGGCTTAATAGTCATGAGTAAAGTTCCGATAGTAATTCTCAGCGGACACACGTCTCCCTCCATGTGCAGAACATGTGCAGGGGTGGGTTTCCTCCTCTCTGATTTTAATTGACAGCTGGCAGGGTAGTCTGATTGGCAACTGAGAAGTGAGTCTGATTGGTAACTGAGTTAAGGACGAATGTGATTGGTGGATCGCTGCACAGCACATGCAGAGTCACATGGAGTGTATCTCAGTCGGTTACCCTTGAAATTAAATGAGTTCATTCACCTCCAGTATCGCAGGCTCTGATGTGACTATCGCACACACGTACATCGCGATGACGTTAGTCAAACGATATATCGTGCAGGCCTAGTATAAAGTGTGTACGTGTGTTTGGTTCCAGTACGGAGTCAGCAGCAGCGGGGGGATCTGCGAGCCCATCACCATCCCCATGTGTCAGGGCCTGTCCTACAACCTCACCATCACTCCAAACCTCCTGGGACACGTGAGTCAGAGAGACGCGGTGGTGAGGATGTCCTTCTTCAACTCCTTTGTCCAGACCATGTGCTCGGTGGACATCCGCCTCTTCGTGTGCACCGTCTACGCCCCCAAGTGTGTGGCGGGGGAAGTGCAGAAGCCCTGCAGGTCCTTCTGTCAGAGAGCCAAACAAAGCTGCGAGGGCTTGATGAGGAGTTTCGGCATTTCCTGGCCTCAGGAGCTGCAGTGTAACGCGTTCCCTGATGAGATGTGTATATCGGTGAGACATGGACTCTTTTTAATCACTAAAGACGTGTCGTACCTGAAAACGAGGAACCTCACCTTTTCTTCTGTCTCTTTTTTCCACAGGAGGACGGTCGACCTGATGTACGTCAGCTAAGTTTTCTCAGAAATGTGAAGTTTACTCTTTAACCCCTTCAGTGTGTCCACTCTCTGCTGCTCAGAGCTGCACTGTGCACTCTCATCCTGACGCTGCTGAAGCTGGAGGGAGGGGAAAGGGGTTGATGTGTTTGTTCATGGTGGAGCTTGAGTGTATTAAAGGTGTTGTAGTTCAGGATCTGAGGAGGTTCCAGTTTTTAGGAGAAATCTTGAATGTAAACTCTACCCCTCCAACCAGTTTTCCCCTCAGCTCCTCCTCTCCTCTGAAGCCCCGCCCACAAACAGACGCTCCTGCTCGCTCGTATCGTTCCAGTTAAATTCAGATATAATGCAGATAAACACTTCAGATCATTACAAATGGGGCCCAGTCAAGGTGAAAGTCAAAAGCATTGGTGCTACTGTAGATGCCAACAGACTACCAGCAAACACAATGTTTGCAGGACTTCTACAACGAGGATAAAGTGACATAGTCCAGGACCCGAGGGAGGACAGTTTAGCGATGGCGCTACAACACGCTACAGCAGGTCCGTTTGACAAGAAACACTTCTGTTACAGACACTTGTCTTACTTTGTTAAAGCGGTTTACCTGTCCAGCAGAAAGGTTACAGGGTCACCAAGATCCCCAAGCGTCCCCCATGGTTTATGTTGACCCGGCGCCTTAGCTCTTGTCCGGTCTACCTCCGTTTTAAGCGCCCGTTATTCCTCCAGAGTCTCCGGTATTTACTTTGTTTTCTCGCTTGTGTCGGCAGTCGTGGCCAAAGGAGGATTCAGACAATTTTCCGAACTTTCTGGTTGGTTTCTACTGTCCGATATTGTAGCACGCTAACTTTGTTTGGGCTCCTGAACGACACGGGGGAGCAGCGTCTGCCTCACAACCAATCAGGTTAGAGGAGGTGGAGAACGGCTTTGTTTACAGTCAGAAAGAGCGGACCGCTCAAAAATGTTCAAATGTTGACGACACAGACATAAGAGAACACAGAGATATCGATATATTAACAAATGTCATCAATAACTAATAACTATTGACTGATATTAGAAGGTTTTTGTTTATAAAACACAAACAAAGATGCTTCTTTAACAGATTCCTGCCTCCTCCACCTCTAACCTTGTTGGTTTGTCATGCTTCATTTGTGCAGATGGATCATATTCATTCTGTCGATCCATACTTAGATATCCATGTTTGTGATCTCTGGATTCTTCTCCAGGAACTGAACATGTCTGTGTTTCCGACAGATGCTGACCCCTGAAGATGTCGTCATCAAGCTGAACGCTGGCGGCTATTCTGTTCGTGGAAAATGTAAGTTTTTGTCTTCCAGTTTTCTTTGAAACTGATGAAGTTGTTTTGTTTTCTCTGAGACTTTTTAAAAACTCTAAAACTCTTTTCCGATGGAAGCTTTGACTCTCAGGACAGCTCGCCTCCTGGTGGCTCTCGCGGACGTATCCTTTGTCCAGAAGCTTGGTTACAAAACCGTCAGGATTACAGCCTTTGTGGATCTGCAGCCTCTCAGGTTCTGGTCTCATTATGACCCCCTTTTAAGCTCTTTAACCAGCACTTTCAGGCTGACAAGAGTGAAGACCTGGATGCGGTGGAGGTCTTCAAAATGGAGCATTACGTAGCTGTAGCTAGAAGGGAGTACGTGGAGAACTACGAGAAGAGGACCCCTCCCGCCGTCACCCAGTCCCAGTTCAAAAAGGCTCTGACTGACCGCGGTAACACAACCTCACCTTCACACAACATCTACACAAAAACAACACCTGTACTGTGTTTCATGTTGTGTTGTCTCCATCACAGAGTTACACATAGACGATGCAACCTTCAGAACTCTGTGGCGTGACCATCGAACCGGAAACGGAATCGAATATGACGACTATGTGGCGGCCCTCACAAAACTGCACATCCTCAGAGGTGACCGAAGCTAAATTCAACGCCGCACACTGGAGGGCTGGAGCCATAATTTTGTGGTTTACTTGAATATTTGCACTTTCTGGTTCTTTATATTCCACTCTGAGTAATAAACGACAAATCCAACGATTTCTGTTTCAGATCGTTTCCAGACACAACTCCTCAACCTGCCCTGTGACTGCGAGGTCGCCAGCTTCTCTTTCAGACAGGTGAGTTTAAGATTCACAGTAAACAACACAAAGTAAGTCTTTACTGATCTTTATTAAGACGATAATCATTTTAAAATACAGTGAAATTTATGAGTTTATTAAACAGAAATCATAATGCTTTATTGAGTAAAATAAGTGACAATTTTAAATCAGCTAAAACACAAACTGAAGACAGTAAGAGAGTCACATTATGACTATGGGAGTATATTTTCAAATCAAGTCATATAAAAATTAAACTCACTCTGTCTTTACTTTGTTTTTCTCTTTTCAGTACATGAGATCAGCCATATTCTGAGGATTCAACAGGAGCTGATCAGACCAGAGGAGAGTTTTTATATACGATTAAGAAGCAGGACAGATTTTCAGATCACATGTACAAATCATCCTTTTAACAGAAATGTTACCTTCACAAACTTTCTTCACATTTCAGTTTTACTTTCTTTTGCAAATTTGATGCAAAAGTTTGAATAAAAAGGATGAAAACCTGCTGGAGGATTTCTTGTCTTCAAATAAAAAAAGTGATTAAACCACAATTTAGCTGTTTTTTTTAAAGGAAGTCCTGCACTGATTGAGTTTGCTGTTCTGAATTAAAAAAAACACAACAAAAGTTTCAACATGACAGAAAAATACAGGAAAGTTTTAGAAAGAGGACATTTAACAACAGACAGATTACCTTTAACCCCCGTGACTCTTTGAGGCTTTAGAGTGTCTGAAATGATCTCCTACATCCATGAAAGGTTTTATTTACATTTGGTGAGCATAAAAGCCCCAGAATAAAAAGATTAAGAGGTTGTTCATATCTTACACAGATTAAAGGTGTTTCCTCTCACCACCACACTCGACTTCAATGACATATAATTTTGGAGTAAACAAAGGCTGAAGGTGCAAATGTGTTAAATCCAGTCGAAACTGATTGGCTCTGTACAATGGCAGTCTGTGTGTGAAAGTGGAACAGAAGTAGAAATGCTCTGAGTGGTCAAAGGACAGAGACATGAACGTGGTCTGTTTTCATCATGTGACAGTCACGTGTCTGGCTCTATAAACAGCAGCTTTAGCGGGAATAATGATGAAGTGTCGGTTAATTCCAGCTGGGGGAGAGAGCACCTCATGGTGTTCCTGATCCACTCCTATTTACGCTGTGTCGGGTTTTCCTGGTGTCTCTGATGTCTGCTCTAATCTCTATCATGTATTTTTTTTTCTTTGAACTATTTTAAAAATGTGATTTTTTTGTAAAGATATTTGGTTGTTTTTTTTCTCTTTTTTTTGCATTTTGTTGTTCTTTTTTTGTTCTTTTCAAAATTCTTTTATTTTTTTGGGGTTTTTTTGCGTTGTTTTTTCAGTATTTTTTTTGTTTATGTTCTTCCATTCGTTCTTTTTTAATGTTCTTTATATATTTTTTTTATAATTCTTTTAAATTTTTTTGTTTTGTTTTTTCTGTTTTTCTACTTTTTATTCATTTTTGTTCTTTTCTATGTTCTCTATCCTGGTGTCTTTGCTGTTGCTTTTCCTGCCTTTTCATGTATTATTATTCATGTATTTCATGCTCTCCCTGCCTCAGGCTGTCGAAGAGCAGGAAACTCTTAAAACTGAGCTACACTTTTTAATAACGTATTGAACACGAATAAATGATTCTCTCAGAGTAACGCGGTCCTGACTGAACTTATTTTAAGATTATAGATGTACAGTGAAGCTCACAAACATTTGCTATATCAAGTCTGTGAAAATTCGCTTTGCCTTAACTATTAATGTCAAAATATACTCACCAGATGTTCAAATGGCTGGAAGTTGCCAGTTAAGAGGGTCATAGTTTACCCAAAAGCTAACTTTAAGGCGCTAGCTAACGTTAGCTAATTTTTTGTCTTCATTAAACCAGGCGAGTCCCGTTAAGATAAGAGATCTGGGCCTGGCCAAGAATGGCAGCAAAGCAGTTTCAAAACAAAAAAACAAACACACTCAGACAGTCAAAATAAAACGTCAGCTAAAGCAGCGGCGTTCAGACCGTTTTCACCGACGATTTAAAAACACTCAGAGACACGAGGTTCTGTACTTTCAATTCAGTCTGCAGGTTATTCCACGCAAAAGGAGCAGGAAACCTAAAGGCCTCCTTTCCCAGCTCAGTTCGGACTTTGGGAACAGCAAACTGCACAAATTTAAGTGAATGCAAATGATGTAATCCTTCCTTTACGACGAGGAAAGGTAGTCCAGAGCGTTAACTCGAACGGCTCTGCGGATGAAGACATACCAATGTCTGAGGCGACGTGTGCCAGGCCAGTTGGTTAGTTACATACACTTTTAGTGCTTACCTCAGCTACCTTTGCCCGTAGCTTTTTGTCCAGGAGCAGGTGTCATCAGGTGGTACACAACCATCACTGAGTGTTTCTGCCCTCAACCACAACACTCTCCAGTTGACGGGCCGGCAGTGAGTGGCCGAGCTCACTGCCCACCTACTCCTGGCCTCCAGCCTTCCTCCTCTCACTTTCTCCATATCCAACACGAGGCACGTTCCGCCTCCTCCCCCATCCTGTGAGCAGTTCGCTTCTTGCTCAGCTCATCCAGGCCTAGAGCTGACATCATCGGGAACAACCATGCCTGCCAGCCCCTGTCCCTGCAGTCTTGGATCAGGGGCTGCTATTTTGAGGACTTCCTCCCATGGCACAGTTAGTTCAACCAGAATTATCTTCTGGTCTTCGGTTGACCACAGCACAATGTCTGGCCGGAGGGTTGTTTGGGTTGTTTGACCTAGTAATCTATGACTCCACACATGAGTCCACTTGGAGTTGCAAGGATGTCAAATGCCTCATCGATGAAACACATTTAAAATATCTGATAAACTAAAGTTTAGAAAGTTACTAACTCTGGACAGGAAAACGAGCTGAGACCATCTCCTTAATGGGACGTTCACACGAAGCGCAAGTAAAATCATCTACTCCCTTAATTCGCACATATCTAGACATGTGAATGAAAGGTATTGAGCTGCGTCATTCACGCAAATGATTTGCGCATCAACAGAGTGCTTAAAAGTGATGGACAGCCATTTATGCTAATCTCAACAGTGATCCTCGCCAATTCAACCTGTGGGATCAAGTGATTTTTCACAATTTAGCAGAATATCTGACCTCCTCACTCACTTTCCTCCAGGAGAGCTCCTTTTTATTCCTGTTTTTATTTAAGAAAAAGCTGTGGGTGTGAGAGAGGGGGAGAGTCCCCAACAGGCATGGTAGAAGTGAACCATGTTCAGCGAATTGCTGCTTTTTTTTCTGTTTTTGTGGAGGGCCCACAACCGTCAGAGATCTACAGTTGTCATCACCATGTCTGGGTCTCCTCCAATAGCTGCGTCTGGATGTTTCCAGCGGTATTTTCAGGTTACCCGAACCCAATTTGACGATCTGTTGGTGAGGGTCGGTGCTGGGACATCCCTCCAGGATACCGATTACAGGAGCTCTATCCCAGCTGCAGAGCATCTGTCCATGTCTCTACTGTGAGTAAAAGGGCTTGTGTATATATTTATACACAGGTGAACATCTTCCAGTCCGTTTTCATACATCACCCGGGAATCTTCATACTGATTGGCTATTGCCAATGTCTGCTCAAGTCGAGGTATTTTCAACTCTCGCAAATTCACGTCTGCTAAATTCACACGATTCGCGCCGCCAGAGTAGTACGCATCTCATCGCGTCTTTGTATTGGTTTGACATGTAATTTATTTGCGTGAATGATTTTACCTGCACTTGGTGTGAACGCCCCAGAAGACAATCTGAGCTCACCTGTTTGTTCCACTTTAGAGCATGTTTGTTATGTTCAGACACACACAAACAATCCAATCCAAGGAGTTGTTTCAGAACAAGGTCTCCAGTTGGTTCGGATGGAAAAACACCCTAAAACTCACAGACCCTGGGCGCACTAGAGTTCTGAACTCATGGCACAGACGGGTCCAACAGATCCCAGTCATGCAAGAACAGGAAAACGTGCCTTACACTGGCATCAAGCTGGTTACAAGATCAGGCAGTGTGTTAAATTATATGGGACACAAAGACACTGAGGAGTGAAATGGGTCCATCCTGATCCTGAAAGCGGGGTAGACCGGCTCACTGAAGGTGGTGCTGAAGGTGTGGAGGTGGGTCACTTCATTAGGGGCGACCTTGAAGAAGGACAGAGTCCCAGCGGCCCTGTCCAGGTACACTCCCACTCTGTTTGAGGTGGGGACGGGGATGGGGGTCCTTATGTTGCAGTGGAGCACAGAGTACCCTTCATCAGTGCAGCTCAGACTCCAGGACTGATCATTCCTTCCCAGACAGCTGTCGTCACCCTCTCCCTTTCTTTTAATGCCTTTGTAACTCACTGCGATGTAAACGTGTCCTGACCACTCCACCACCCAGTAACAGCGACCAGTCAGAGGGGCTTTGCACAGCAGCTGTTTCCAGTAAGAGAATCTCTCTGGACCTTCAGGATACGACTGGTTCTCTTTCCCCACTGTCAGCGTCCTGTTGTTTTCTGACAGAATCAGCTTTCTGTGTGCTGTTTTTAGGTCCGGTTTGAGGTCACAGGCATCTAAAGGAGAGAATGAATAACAAGTCAGCAGCTGGACAACCCCAGTCTTGATATTTATCAATAACAAAGAGTTTTATCTGACTTCATCTCTTTTTTATAAACAAAACTTACACTTTTTCAGACCAGGTTTCATAAACTGTGAGCCCCCAGGGTCCATCCTGGTGGAAAAATAAAGTTCATTCAGTTCTCAACAACAACAACAGGTGAGTTAAACTTAAAGGGATATTCCGGAGTAAAATTAATTTAGGGTCAAACCCACCGTAACACCGAGTAACACCGAGTTAGACCCCCCCTCCAGAGATGAATGTTGAATGTTGGTCCCAACCCAGAGTAGGTGAGTTGTGTTTAGTCTCTTTGCTAAAGAAATGAGTCAAAGTTAAAAAGATGTTTGGTGTCTAGTACTATGTCTGTGACCCTATATGTCCTGTTGATGAAGTTAGGTGCTGTTCTGAGCATTATTTGTGGCTATAGAGTGGCGTTTTGGTTGGGGGCGTGGCTCTCTGTATTACTATCCTGCGGTCGTTACTAAAGTTGGTATAACTAGAGAAGCAAGCGGTCGACAACATTCATCTCTGGAGGGGGGGGTCTAACTCGGTGCTACGGTGGGTTTGACCCCAAATTAATTTTAAGCCGGAATATCTCTTTGAGCCCCTGAAAGAAGAAAACCCTTTCTATGTCTCTGTTTGTTCATACCTGAGAACATCAAGTTTCTGAGAAGCAGCTGACAGGTGCCTCACCCCAGAGGATCCTGGGTTATTGTAGCTCAGGTCCAGCTCTTTCAGATGGGACTGACTGGATTTCAGAGCAGAGGCCAGAGAAGCACAACCTTCCTTTGTGATCAGGCAACCCGACAGCCTGCAAACAAAACCACAATCTGTTCATGTCCACAGAAGGCCCTCAAAGGTACTCTGGTCCACAAAGGTACTCTGGTCCACAAAGGTGCTTTGCTCTACAATAGTGCTCCGTCTGGTCTACAAAAGTGGTTTGTCTGGTCTATGAAGGTACTCAGGTCCCCAAAGGTGCTCTGGTCTACAAAGGTGCTTTGCTCTACAATAGTGCTCCGTCTGGTCTAAAAAGGTACTCTGGATGACAAAGGTACTCAGGTCTACAAAAGTGGTCTGTCTGGTCTATGAAGGTACTCTGGTCTACAAAGATGGTCTGGTCTACAAAGGTACGCAGGTCCACAAAGGTACTCTGGTCTACAAAGGTACTCTGGTCTACAAAGGTGCTCTGGTCTACAAAGGTACTCTTGACGACAAAGGTACTCTGGTCTACAAAAGTGGTCTGTCTGGTCTATGAAGGTACTCTGGTCTACAAAGATGGTCTGGTCTACAAAGGTACGCAGGTCCACAAAGGTGATCTGGTCTACAAAGGTACTCTGGTCCACAAAGGTGCTCTGGTCTACAAGGGTGGTCTGGACAACAAAGGTACTCTGGTCTACAAAAGTGGTCTGTCTGGTCTATGAAGGTACTCAGGTCCCCAAAGGTGCTCTGGTCTACAAAGGTACTTTGGTCCACAAAGGTACCCTGGTCTACAAAGGTACTCTGAAAATTGGACTGACCTGAGAATCTCCAGGGTACAGTGTGGACTCTCAAGTCCAGCACAGAGCAGCTTCACTCCTGAATCCTGCAGGTCGTTGTTGCTCAGGTCCAACTCCCTCAGATTTGAAGATGTCGAGCTGAGAACTGAGGACAGACCTTCACAGATTCTCTCTGAAAGATTACAGACACTCAGTCTGGAAAAGAAGAGCAGAAGGAGAAGTATGAGCATCTTCAACTTCTGATTTGTTTCATTTTCTCAGATTTTTCCTGGACTCACAGAGATTTCGTGGACGCTTTGACAACCGGCAGCAACAACTGGAGAGCATCCTCTGACGGGGAGTACTTCTTCAGGTCAAACTCTTCAAGATCTTCTTTTGAAGACAGTAAAATGAAGACCAGTGCTGACCACTGGACAGGAGACAGTTTGTCTGTGGAGAGACTTCCTGAACTCAGAGACCTTTGGATCTCCTTCACCAGAGAGCGATCCTTCAGTTCACTCAGGCAGTGAAACAGGTTGATGCTTCTCTCTGGAGACAGATTTTCATCTATCCTGTTCTTGACATACTGAAGTGTTCTCTGATTGGTTTGAGGACTGATCTGTGTCTCTGGAAGCAGGCCCTTCAGGAGAGACTGGTTCGTCTGCACTGAAAGACCCAGGAGGAACCGCAGGAACAGATCCAGATGTCCATTTGGACTCTGCATGGCCTTGTCTACAACAGTCCGGTAAAAGACTTCAGTTCTGTCCCCAAACAGTTTAGTCCACAGGGACGTTGACTGATCCTCTGACAGCAGATTGACTCCAGACTGGAAGAAAGTGAGATGGACATGAAGAGCAGCCAGGAACTCCTGAACGCTCAGATGGACGAAGCAGAACACCCTGTCCCGGTACAGTCCTCTTTCCTCTTTAAACATCTGTGTGAAAACTCCCGAGTACACCGAAGCTGCTCGGACGTCGATACCACAGTCTGTAAGGTCGGGTTCATAGAAGATCAGGTTCCCCTTCTGAAGCTGCTCGAAGGCAAGTCTCCCCAGAGAGACAACGATCTTTTTGCTCTCTGTGCTCCAGTGTGGATCCGCCTCTTCCCCTCCGTCGTACTTGACGTGCTTCAGTTTGGTCTGAACCACCAGGAATTCAATGTACAACTCGGTCAAGGTCTTGGGGAGTTTTCCTCCTTCTCTAGTTTTCATCACATCCTCCAGAACTGTAGCAGTGATCCAGCAGAAGACCGGGATGTGGCACATGATGTGGAGACTTCGCGACGTCTTGATGTGGGAGATGATTTTGCTGGCCTGCTCCTCGTCTCTGAACCTCTTCCTGAAGTACTCGTCCTTTAGTTGGTTGGTGAACCCTCGGACCTCTGTTACCATGTCAACGCACTCAGAAGGGATCTGATTGGCAGCTGCAGGTCGTGTTGTTATCCAGATGAGTGCAGATGGAAGGAGTGTCCTCTTGATGAGGCTGGTAAGCAGCACGTCAACTGAGGCTGATGTGTTAACATCAGTCAGGATCTCGTTGTTCTCAAAGTTCAGAGGAAGTCGACACTCATCCAGACCGTCAAAGATGAGCAGAACCCGGAACTCTTCAAACCTGCAGATTCCCGTGTTCCTGGTTTCAGGGAAGAAGTGTTGAATAAGCTCCACCAGACTGAACTTCTTCTCTTTCAGCACATTCAGCTCTCTGAAGGTGAACGGAAAAGTGAACAGTATGTCTTGGTTTCTTTTGCCTTCAGCCCAGTCCAACGTAAACTTCTGCGTTAAGACGGTTTTCCCGATGCCGGCTACTCCCTTTGTCATCACCGTTTTGATTGGTCGATCTGTTCCAGGTGGGGCCTTAAAGATGTCTCCACATTGGATTGTTTTTTCGGGTTCCTGTTTCCTGGACGCCGTTTCAATCTGTCTGACCTCATGTTCATAGTTGACCTCTCCTGCCTCTCCCTCTATGATGTGGAGCTCCGTGTACATCTGACTCAGGAGGGTTGGGTATCCTGCTTGAGATATCCCCTCGAACACGTATTCGTACCTCTTTTTCAGGTTAGATTTGAGTTTACAGCGGCACACTGGAGCAAGAGTTTCTGCAACAGGGAGATAGTTCAGATGATGAAGTTTAGACAAGTGTTGGCAGAAAACTAGTTTAATACTCAAAGCTGGGTTTTAGGCCACTGAGATCCAAACCCAAATCTCCAACCACCCTCAGACTCTGTGGGACACTACCACCATATACCTGTGCAAAAGGTCTTTAACTTGGGGGGGAACTTGGGGGGATCGGGCATTCTCCTCAGCTGCCCCTACCCTTTGGAACTCCCTACCTCCCTCCATCAGACACTGCCCTGACCCCACTACTTTTAAATCCCTTTTAAAAACCCACTTATTTAAAATTGCTTTTAATATTTAACTGTTTTGTCCATCTTACTGTTTTCATGTCTTTGTCTTATTATCTTGAATTTTACGTACTATGTAAAGCGTCTTTGAGTGTTTTTAAAAGCGCTGTACAAATAAAATGAATTATTATTATTATTATTATTTAAAACCAGGTTTCGATGGTTTACAAATCCATATAGAGTCATATCACATTCAAGGAGGTGCAAAAAACAACATATCGAATGTTAAAACTCAGACTTGAACCCAGTAACATCTTCAAACTGTTTAGACTAGAGTAGAGAAAGAAAAGGGGTCAAAAGTTCTCAGAGGAACAAACGGGTCAAAAATTATAAAGCTAAAAAAACATCTGGAGGAACATCTCCAACTAATGAGGTGAAGGTCCAACAGGTTAGTCACATGACCAGGTCTAAAACGGACATTCAGAGAGGCGGAGTCTCCAAGAAGGAAAGATGGGAGAGGTTCACCACTCTGTGAGAGACTGCGTGAGCTAACAGTTCAACAGTTTCAGGATAAAGTTCCTGATTTCATCGTCTACAGAACATCAGATCATTCAAAGATTCAGAGGATCTGGAGAAATCTCTGTACTAAAGGGACAAGGACCAAACTGGGACTGGATGATCCTGATCCCCACTCTGAAGCAGAAATCACTGCATGGACTCAGATTCACTTCAAAAACTGTAGTTTAAAAAGAGTTTAACGTTTTTTAAGTTTTCTCCGCTCTATTTTCAGATTCAGTATTTAAATGATTTGCAAACCATCAACATGTTGATATTTCCACGTACCCTCGGCTGGTTACATGGACTGTATTTGACGTACCAAATAAGATGGTGTATAGACCTGACGTTGAGAGCTGGTCTCTCTGCTCTGTTCATTAAAAACATCTTACTCTTTTGCAGCGTGGCTGCCAGATCCTCCATCTTCATTTTCTTCATGAACTTCAGTGTGAGCTTCAGAACTTCCTCACTCTGCTCTTCTTTATCCACCACCTCCTCATCCTCACAACGGCCTGAGCATTCTGGGTAACCTGAGTTTAGAGCCTTTTCAAGCTTTCGGAGCTCACCCCTCACAAAAGCAACCAGTGTTTCCTCAATAATCTGTAAGAGAAGAAGATTCACGTCATCTTCGATGCTGAGAGCTCCCTCCAGGTCTGTGCTAAACTCCTGTTTGTCAGAAAAATCTCTTTTTTACTCCAAGTGTTCAGGAGAGAAGCTTGTCCATTACCATGAATGTGGAGTGCAGGTCTGATTCAGCGGAAACCTCTGATGTGTCCTGATGAACTCTGAAGGAAAACATGATCTGTCAGTAACGTCCTCTCGGCCGTTATCATGTGTCACTTCAAAGATACAGACGTCAACTGGATAAACATTACTAAGAAAATATAACAGTTGGACAGAGTCTGTGACTTTTTATCAGATATCAGGCATTAGGTATTGATTATAATCGTGTTTGAACTGAAAAGTTCTGATGACTCACTTTGAAACTGAGTTTTGACGTTTAAAACCAACAGGTTCACCCATGGACCTGTCACTCCTCAGAGAGAGACCGCTCGGGTCAGGAGAATTTCCTCTTTTCTGCTCAGAGCTGAAATTTAAGAAATCATTAAAAATACAAGACGAGCAGCTGAAGAAGCAGTCCTGCTTTTACATTTTCTTCATAATTATATTTACAATAAACGAACATTTTGATTATCAAGATGAAATTTTTGGTCACAGTCAAAACAAGCAGGGACTGCTTGTTTTAAAAAGTTCTCACAGCTCTCAAAAAGCTAAACACCTACATCCAGATGAATTGGGTTGCAGTGACAGAGCATCATAAAGTTTGAAGACCTACTTAAAAAAACTTAAATTTACCTTTTAAAGCCAACAGGTTCACCCATGGACATGTCACTCCTCAGAGACACACCACTCGGTTCAGGAGGATTCCCTCTGTTCTGCTCAGAGCTGAAATTAAAGACACTATTAAAAACACATGATGAATCTGAATGACATCTACACATTTAACTGTGGCTGGACATTTAACTTAAAGCTCCTGTGAGTTTTTTTTTTTAAGTTGATTAAATAGACTGAAGTTCACAATGATGCTTTTAATGGTATCAGAAAATAGACAAGACCATCAGAGACAGGTTCGACCACCTTTATATCCAAGTCTCTAATGCCTGAAAGTGGTTCAAGGTGGTAGGTGTCAGCTGAAAAGCAGCCTTGTTTTTATAATTTCCACATGAAATATTTACCACAAATAAAAAATTCAATTATTAACAATAAGCAGAGACTGCTTTGCTCACAAGAAGCGCCGAATTTTACAAAGGATCCTCACGGGAGCTTTAAGCTCTTGGAAAACCGACAGGCTTCCTCCACAGACATGAAGAAATTCGATAATTATCAATACTTGTTGATTCTTCATGTACTAGTATTAACTTGTAAACCACTTTCTTTATTAGGTGAACAAAGACTTGACTATTTATCCAAAGGAAGTCTGTTAACTCTTGTTTTAAAAAGTTCTCACAGCTCTCATAAAGCTAAAAATCTACATCCAGATGAATTGGGTTGCAGTGACAGAGCTTCATAAAGTTTGAAAAATTACTTAAAAAAACTTAAATTTACCTTTTAAAGCCAACAGGCTCACCCATGGACATGTCACTCCTCAGAGACACACCACTCGGTTCAGGAGAATCTTCATGTTCTTTTTCATTTCTGAAAAAATGTTTTTTTTAAAAACAGAAACTGTCACTGAAACACTTACAGAGAAAGATTTCACAGAGTCTGCTGAGTGTCAGCTGATTATTTGACAGATCCATGTGCAGTTATTGTGCAAGAAAAGAGATTTATCCAAAAGTAGAAACTTGTTCACCAGCGTTAATCATTTCTCTAATTCCAGATTACAGGAGTTCACCGGCACACACATTTGGAAACAAGCTGACATGAGAGAACTGCAGAAACTTTAGTGACTGAATTTACCTTTTGAAACCAACAGGTTCACCCATGGACATGTCACTCTTCATGGACACACAGCTCAGTTCAGGAGGATTCCCTCTGTCCTGCTCAGAGCTGAAATTAAAGACACTATTAAAGACATGTGATGAATAAACAAATGATGGCTGACTTTGAAACTGAATTTACCTTTTGAAACCAACAGGCTCACCCATGGACCTGTCACTTTTCAGAGAGAGACCACTCGGTTCAGGAGAATCTGTTCTCTCCTCCCCAACCCTGAATGAAATGACCAGTTAAATAAAAGAAAGTGAAAGTATGAGAAGTTTAGTGTGAAAGAGTTATGCAGTGAGTGAGTCTGCACCAAAGACTGTATAAAAGTCGACATTAGAGACTCTAATCTCACCCCTCAGGATGGGTTTGGTCCTCAGGTGTCGTGTTAGAGGGTCGGGCCTCCTTATCCTCCTCCTCAGACCTACTCGTGTTATCTGGACTATCCATTACAAGGTTTTAGACACATCTATGACCGATAAAAACCTGAAAAAACAACAACTCCAGTTTAGGAAATAACTGAATTAAAAGAGGACACCACTCTCAGTCACATTCACACCATGCATGATGCAAAAATGAGCAACAAACTACCACAAACTACCAATAAAAATGACTTTATATTGTAATATTATATTACTGTTAACTGAACATCCTTGACTTTTGGACAATAGAAGATAGTGTGAGGTTTAACTCTGCAGAGATGGAGCCCTACTTCATGTGATGGTGTTTTCTCCACTTTAGTCAATTTTCATGACTGAATTTTGACACAGTTAAGTGAAAGTACTCACTGTACTCGCCTGAACCTGCACCTCTGTCCTTTACCAAACCTCAGCAGTCTTAGACTTCATATTTCTGCAGGAGAAAATAAAAAAGGTCAATAAAAAGAACAATTCAGCTGGATTTTTCTGTCATATCTGTCCCATAGTCCCAGTCCGCCTTTTGTAAATTTACTGTCAACAAATGATAAAATAACAGGAACTGCACTTTCCTGAATGTGATCAAACCCGTCCAAAAAAGGAGGAGTTTCCGATCCAGAGACTGCTGTATAACTATATAGACGTTCATCTGTTTTGGTTTCATTCTGACGCACATTTTCAGCATTCCTTCACTATCAGCTTAACCTTAAATTGGACCGCAGACATCTGTGACTTATTATAAACCCTGTAATGTTTGTGTAACACCAGATTGACTGCATTACTCAGGATCAGAACAGCACATGGTGGTCATTCTGTTGGTAGATGAAAGCCTAGGTTCTTGTGTTTATTCTCATACATGCACAACAGATAGGTATTAAAGGTGCAGTGCGTAGAACGAGGATATTTAAGAGTAAAATTACAGAATGAAACCTCGCTAATCTCTCTGGTTAAGGACAAAAAAAAGAGATTTACATGATATCAGCAACCGACGCAAGTAGTTCAACTGTTTTAGCAAATGAGGTGGTAATGTTTACAGTTATTTTATCTGCTTGAGTCTAAGATATCAATTATGAGTTTTTAATTGTTTTGGTAATAAATTAGTGAAGTGATGCTACTCGTCTGTCCTGACCTCACCACTAAATTTGTATTTATACATTTTGTAGTTAATTTCACTCTATCCTCTCCGCTCTCATGCTGACAAGTCTTGAACATCTGCAAATAAACAAAATGGGTTTGGTACCAGTTTGATTGTCCGTTCTGAGCTTCCATAGAAAACAGGTTGGTGCAACACAACAAACTCCAGCCACTAAAATATAAAAGACAAATTCACCAGGCTGTGGAGGAAATGGATAACCCATCCTGATTAAATGTCATTTTATTACACCAGGAGGCACTTACAAGTATTTTGAAAAACTGAATGTATTCATAAAAATAAAGTTTAAAATATAAAAGGCTTTTTTCGTTCTTCAGAAATAAAACTATCATGATATTTCATGCAATATAAACTAATTTAAACATATTCCTACATGAACCATTCCAGTTCTTTGGAGAATTGCAGCTAAAATCTACAGAATGTACCTTTAGGGATCAAAGCTGTCAACTCCCCTTTTATATACTAATATTTGACTTGACTTAAAGCTTTAAAAGGTTTAATTAAAGCACCTTCATTAAATAATAAAATGTCCTTTCACCTCAATCTGATTAAAAAACTCCCCACATGGACATAATCACCTCAGATTAAATATTTGACTTGGAGATAATGACAATAATCTTGACTTCAGCTATAATCAACAACGTGACAACCAACCCTGGTCTCCCCTACTAACATGTTAGCTCCTCCCGTTGAACAAACACAGGTATGTAAATAAACAGGCTCTTGTTGATGTTTGAGTCTATCTGAACGTTTTCTCTGCATGGTTAACGATAAAGCATTTTAATCCCAGTGTTGTTCACTGCCACTCCACCTTAAATGACTGAAAATGCATTTCTTTAGACCACTGTTTGAACTCAGAAATCACCTAAACGGACCCACATACATGAGATTTATGGGATTTTTACAGGATAAATTACAGAGGATTATCACAGTTTTTACCTTTAATAAACGACGGTAATTGAGGTAATAGACAAAACTCTACAAAATGACAATACAACAGAGATATCCCTTCATTGTTAACCTTAATTTCTCTAGTATTTTTCACTTTTTCAGCTCAGATGTAAACAGTCTGTTTTCTGTTTCAATAAGGAAGTATCAGCAGAAATAAATCCCTGAGTTAGTCATGAGTCAGCCTTAAACAGACAGACATGGACAGATAAATACACAGAATAAGACTCTGTTCCCTCTTTATTTCCTTACCTTTCTGAGATGTTTGTCATCTGATCCTCTGCAGTTTACTGGAAAAACGAAACTAGTTCAGGATTTAGCCTTCGGGCCAAGCAAACAGGACCTGACACGTCGAGTTTGTTTGTTTTGGTCAAAGTCCAGAATTGAAGGAGGAGGAGGAGGAGTCAGTCCTGCAGAGAGGATTTCATCTGAGACCCCTTAGACCACAAACAGATGTGGTCACATATCTTCAATCACACAATTAAGGAGTTTTAAAGGTGGACAACTCCGGGTCAGTCGCAGATTCCCCTTTTTCCTGGTGAACACAGCCGAGCTTCAAAGTGCGCCTGTATTAGGTATTTTTCGGTATTGTCGGTAAATGCTCTTCGGATTTCTCAAAAAGTAAAACTACTTCAGTATACACCCACAAGTAGACTGTAATGCCATGAGTCGAAATATATTTGAGTTATTGTTTACGGAAAACATATTTTGTTTTAAATTGGCTTCAAATTTGAGGGAAATTTCCAGGATTATTCAAAGTAGAACACAGTAAAAGTGTCTCTTGGTCCTGCTGCATAAAGTTTATACCGCCCTGAGTTCAGATAAATAAAAAACATCAAACAATTATAATTATGTTTTGCTGATTTGACCTCAAAGTTGAGAAAAAAAAGTTGTATTGGAACAATATTACAGATTTTGGCAAAAGATAATTTAACAAGTACTCAGAAAAGTACTGTATAATTCATGTACATGTAGTCTGTTATACCTTGAGTCATATATATACACACACACACACATATATATATATACTTATAGTTTATTATAAAATGAAGGAGCTTTAAATTGACTTTTAGTTTGATGAAAAATATTTCTTGGAGTAATATCCTCGACTTAAACAAAAGATTTCTCATAAAGAACACAGAAAATGTATCTTATCGTACTAGTGCATGTGGTCTGTAATGAGTCAAATATATCAGTATCATTGATTAATTATTTCAATTTTTTTTTAAATTGATTAATTAAAAGATTAATATTGGAGCTACAAAGGAAACTTGAGTAAGGATTGTACTGAGAGTAATCAGTAAAAATACCTCACAACATCCGTGCACGCAGTTAATAGTGCGCTGAGTACAAATAAATCTAAATTATTGATTACTGATAAAATATTATGTTTTAAATTGACCTTTGTAGCTGGGGGAGGGGCGGAGCATTTACCATAAAATCCGACTACATGCGCACTCAAAATTCTAATCCGGTAGGAGGAGGAAGTAGCCTGCGAGGATAACCGCAACAAAAAGGCAGGAAGTCCAGATCTGCTTATTAAACTCTTTCTCTCCTGAACACTTCTACTATCCACATGTCTTTAAGATGGATTTACTCTAAACTGATTTATTTATTTCACAGAGCTCAGCTCAAGAGAGATTTTCCTGCTTTAGACTGTAGTTTAGGTGTGGTCAGCTGAAAAAAACAACCACCGTCAGCTGGGAGGAGGGGCCTAATGATACTTCAACATTAACTTCTCTAAAACTGGGAGTAACCATGACCATGATCCAAAATATAAAGCTAACCTCGGCCTCTGAGTGAATCCTTTTTCCTCTGACAGACAGACAACAGAGCACTTTCTCTGAGGAACAAACACTAACAGAACAAACTCAAAGTTCCTGTCTGGAATGATCAGTCACACTTTTCAACTCTTTACCTCTGAGGAGCTCCTGCGTCTGTAAGTCATTCTGTAATAGGGGAGACCGGGGAAAATGTGACATTTTCAAAGTATTGAATGCCTACTCCTACTGCCAACAGATCTCCCTACTCCTCTCCTCCTCCTCCTCTCTTCTCTCCCTGCTCTTCTCTTCTCTCCCTGCTCTTCTCCTCCTCACCTGCTCTCTTTTTCCTGGTCTCCTCCTCTCTCCTACTCTTCTTCCTGTTCTCCTTTCTCCTCCTCCTCTCCCTGCAGCGAGATACAGCAGATACAAGAAGCAGATACACGTTCATGGGTTTATTCATTTCTGACATGTTCAGACTCGAGCGGTGTTACACGTTGTGGACTAACATGGTGACTTTTGAGGTACAAAGATATGAAAGTAAAAGAGTGGTAATAACTCCTGTTAGTATGAGTTTCATGAAAACAGCCTGAAGTTTTTCATCAGTCTGGTCTGTTGTGTATATAAACAGGTAAATGATTGACTTTAAAAACAGAGTTTCACTTCAAATGGAATGATGATGAGACATTCATCCTGAAAACGAGTAAAACCTCAAAAACATGAATATAAAATGACACGGTGTAAATAGGAGTGGTTTTTGAAGGCTGGAGTGTTCCCTTTGGTCCGTCTGTTCCTCCTCATAAACTCATGGTGACCTGGATGAACTGGAAAAAGAGAGAGAGAGAGTTAGTGCACGTTCTGCTTTATTATAAATACAATTATTACAAGCTCTGTGATTAATCAATATTAAAATTAAAGGTGGGGTAGTCAGGATCTGAGGAAGTTCCAATTTTTAGGACAAATCTTGAATGTAAAATGTTGTGGCTTCAACATTTTTAAAAAATGTTGGGACAGAGACACCTAGAGGAGCGCTTATGAAAGGTGAGAGGACCGGGTCTAAAACGGACATCCACAGAGGCCGAGTCTCTCAGAAGGAAAGACTGAAGAGGTTCATCACTCTGTGAGAGACTGTGTGAGCCAACAGTTCAACAGTTTCAGGATAGAACATGACTCTGCAGTGGAAGTCCCCACATGGACTCTAAATCACAGAGCTGAGTTCCACCATCTTACTTACATCATCGTACTGAAATGTGGCTTGTCCGTTTCCTCCCACGTCTCTCCTTCTGAATTGATCTGAAAAATACGAACATTAGAAATCATCTTCATTTACTGTCCGAGTTAACGAGGTAAATGTTCCACCTCTGCCTGGAGCGTTTGTTTCTATCACAGACAGCTGACACTGCGCTCACTCACCGGTCAGGGCTCGCAGTTTGATGCAGCAGGTTATGAAGTCATCAAAGGCGATTCTGCCGTGGGTGCTGTGGCGCTTCATGATGATGTTCATGGCCTGAGGGCTCAGATTAAAACCTGCACACACACGGATACAGCCGTTTAAAAGCATCTTTGACTTCATGTGTTTTACTTCTTATTTCTGCTTCTTCAGGACGTTGGCTTCATGCTGCGTTCAGAAGAATCAGGGTTTGATAAAACATACAAACAAAATCACCAACAGAGCGTCGTGTCCAGTCTTTTTTATTTACCCATGGAGGCGAGGGCGTGCTGCAGCTCAGGACCCTCCACTGTCCCACTGTGGTCTCGGTCGTAGGACATAAAGGTCGCCTTCCAGCCGTTGATAACTTGTGAGAGCTCCTTGAACTCGTTAAAACCCATGGTCCCGGACATGTCCCTCTGATGCAGCACAGTCAGTCAAGGAGAAATTAACCATCAAGCATCTGTATGACCGTCTCTGCACTGTGTGGTTCCTGTGATAATGTGATGTACTTTAGCGGCTGTGAGAAATTATTATTAAATTATTATTAAATTATTATTAAATTCAGGACGTGTCCCCTCAGGAGATTTCCACTGAAGGCACTTTTCCCAGGTGTTTGCTGTTGCTAGGTTACAAAAGACGTCCTTAATTAGACCTGATTTAAATATTCTGTATGTTTAAGATTTATTTTTATTTATGACTTTAAAAAAAGGGACAGAAATGAAGTCACAGCGTTAGAAGCAGCTGTAGACCACCAGAGTGAGATCACTCTCACCGGCCAGGGTTATTAATAATTATCAAATGTCCCGCCCCTTCTCGATTCTGATTGGTCGGTGGTTTATTAAGCTGTGATACTGATGGGTTGCACTGTTCCAAAAATTGAGCCTTTTTCATCGTATAATAGAAATTTTAATCCCAGCATGTCTTCAGATCTATGATAAGTTTTTTTGAGAAATGTTGAAGAAAACTTCACTCTCATGTTTCTATGTGTCTGTCTCTTTGTAAACGATATTCTGAATAAATTCAAAGTGGATGAAAACTTGCAGCAAAAGTTTGTGGCTTGAATCCGACGACACCGTGAGATGAGGATGTAGCCTCTGAGCATGTGACGGGGGTGTTTAACCACTCAACTAACCACCGCCCCACTTTCACTTCCACGAATCAGAAAACACAAACACCTGAGAAATGCGTCTCTGATCCGCGGTTTTGACACTTTCACCCCTGAGTGTCACAGTAATGTCATGTTTTTTTCTCATGCTGTTATTCATGTTTAGTTTATAGTTAAAAATGTGTTTCAAACAGGAAAAAGTTGATGATCCATGTTGTTGTTTAGACCTTTAAGTGAATCTATCAGATGTTGAAGATGGTGAAGGATACGTCCAACATGCTGATCATCAGTCTGCAGGTCTCCAGGCAGAACGCTAAAGGAGATAAACACAAACTGTTAAAGATTTACAGTTTAACTATAAAGAGGCATTAAAATTCACAGTCTATATGTTTCTGATTCAGCTGTGGTGGGAAAGGAAGCAGCATTTATACATCTGTGCATCTGATCAACATTTCTCTACACCTGAGAAGTCGGTGAAATCTGCTGTTTGTTCATCTGAACATGCAGACATCCTCTCTCTAATCTAACAGTGTGTTTATTTCAATCACAGCTCAGCAGTGACTCGACTGTTCAGCAGATGAAACTTAAAGGATTCGCTCAAACAACAGGAGGAGGTCAGAGAGAGTGAGAGGAAGTTAGGTAACAACGGCACAGTCAGTAGCTACGTTTACATGGAGCCAAATATTCCGAATATAATCGGATTAGAAACCCAATCGGAATGAAAATGCTCCATATAAACACCTCATTCGGAATAAACAGGCCCATTCCGAATGGAATTTCATTCCGATTCACAGGGGTAGAATTTTCCTTTTCCCATTCCGATTAAAAGCAAAATCCTGTCATGTAAACAGTGAATCGGAAAGTTGTCAGGCTGGGTTCTGTCTGCGCATGCTCTGTCCTGATGTAAACAAGCAGTGACGTATGACTCACATGGTGGGACATCATGTGACAACATCACGTGACAACATCACGTGATGTTTGAAGGTATCACATGTCTGTAAATAGCTGTTCCGATTGAATGCCGTGGCACATGTAAACACCAGATCAGAATAGATCGCTTCCATGTAAACAGTTCGCCTGGGAGCTTCAATCGGAATGATTATAATCCGAATGAGAAAAAAGTCTGCATGTAAACGTGGCTAGTGGAGTCATGTCACATCCAGGCCTTGGATTAATGAAGTCCTGGACCTGATGTTCACTCATGACATTAAAAGCTCAGACACATTGACCATAACCTCCAGAGGATTCATCTCTTTTTCTCCACTCTGATGGAGGATTTCACCGCCTGCAGCACTTGACTGCACGGTTTCCTGTGTCAGCCCGTCGTTTCAATGCTGCTCTGAAATGTTATAATATCACTGAGGGGGAACATGCATCTCAGATTTGTATTTGTGTTTTTGTGTTTTGGCCCGAGTGTGACCGCCTCACGTTTGTATGATCCAGACATGCCCGACTGAGTGAGGCAGCGCTGCAGCTCGTCTGCAGAAATCTGTCCATCCTGTCAGAGAGAGAGAGAAAACAGACGGAGAGGAAAAACTTAACACTGCCGAACAGTCAGAAAACAAATCTGAAAACTGCAGGAAAGACATGAAAACGTCTCCACGTCTGACTTTCTGGAGTGTGAGTGTGGTGTTACCTGTCCTGCTACAGAGGAGAAATATCCGTAGAGAGGATCCTGCTGCAGAAAAGAGAGAGAAAAAACAAACTAGTCGTTTATTTCAAGACATTTATTTCTACAACTCAAAGGAGAGCTCAGATATTTCCATTTTTATGATTTACTCAGGAGTCTAAATGACTGATAGATCGCTTCAGTAGACCGCTTCAGTCTGCAGCCGTTCAACAGTTTTCCTAACAAAGAGATACTAAGATGCTCCTTCATTAGTCCCACGAGGGGAAATTCTCATTTACAGTTCATCCCCTCAAAGAAACATCAAGTGGACATACAGGGGGGACAGGAACAGGAGGACTGTGGGGACGGCACAGACCGGCGCCCTCTTTTCTTAGACGATAAAAAGGAGAACAGGAGGAAAAAAAGGCAACTCAAGAAGGCGTCAAGTTGAAGGGGATGTGATCGTGTGTATTCTTCCTGCACGTGTACGTGTCAGCCTGTGGCTTTATCTCCACTTCAGTCCCACCCATTTGTCCCGGCCGTCTGATTACAGGAGACGACCTTGGAGAGTTCTGATCCGGAGACAAAGTTCACTGCAGGAGGAGGGTGAGGAGGACAGGGCCGAGCATCTGTCTGCGTAACATCCAGGAGAGGAGACATACTTTGTGGTTTTCCATCTACCTTCAGTCTCTCTGGTCTCTGATGGCGTTGACCCAAACATCAGAATCTGGTGACCAGTTTAGCCGAGCCGGACTGTCAGCTTGTATCCAACTTGCAAAAGCGTTCATCAATCAGAACCAAGAATCGCATCCAGGTTGTGATGAAGTTCTCGTATCATTTGAGTCTGAGTGTTTACTGTGAAAGTTTCATGCACATATGGAGAGACAACTTCTAAACGAAACACAGTTTTCATCATAAGACAGGAGGTGAAGTAGTCAGAACAAGTATGAGAGCACACCCTGCACAAAACTAACTCCTCTTATCAGGACCTGCTGCCTCCAATCTGTGCAAAGTCTACCAGCACGGACTCTATGTGCCAACCACTGAGAAGAGACCAGTTCTCTGCTCTTAGTGTGAGTTTACTATAAGGGTCTTTTCATAACAGACCCCCACCCTTCCTCACCCTGGACGTCTTGTAATTTCAGCCTAAAACAAACATATATTTCCTTAATGTAACCTCAGCGCTGAAGATACTAGAGGAGCAACAAGAGTTCACTGAAGCTTCATGGAGACTTCAGGAAAGTGCTTTAGAGTCCACAGTGTGATTCTTTAGACTCCACAGTATTTATTAAAGGTTTGAACCACAAATTTCACTAACACATTCAGAGCCTAAAAGGTTCATGTCGTACTGATGGTTGAAAACTGAGTGTTTCACTCAAATTCACTGTAAAACCAGAACATCATGATGTGAGATTACAGGTTAAACTACACAGCACAGTGTAAGGTCAGTTTTCAGTTGTATCAGGGTGTTTATGTTTTTTAAATACTGAAATGTTTGAATACATAAAATAAAAAGGCGTGTCTACAGTGTTACAGGAGGAGGTGGCTCATTTTTCTGAGGGCTTTTGATTGGCTGACAGTAGATGATTACCTGAAGTCACCTGTCCTTGACTGACTGTGTTTTACTCATAAATGATAAATCATTATCATATGCTGCCACAGATGTAACCAAACAACACAACAAAATGACATTTAAACTATCCAGCTGTATATCAGGTCAAACTTTACATATTGGATTGTATTTTTTAGCTTTAATAAGAGTGGAAAGGGTTAAAGTGGTTTCTCTGATAATAATACATTATGTAACACTATGATAATCAAAAAGGCATCTTACTCTAAAGTTCAGTATTTTTACTGATAATACACGCATTAAACTTCTAATCTAGAGCTTTTATCAGTAAAATTGTCATCTTAATGATGTTGTTTTGATGCTTTTATTTTGGAAATATTCAGACTTTATCTCTCCAAAGCAAAGACAATGTGTGCTGATGTCGTCTACACAGCTCCACAGTAACTTACTGGTTTTAGTTTGCACATATTTACCTTATTAATGACAAATAGAAACAGTTCATAGTTCTTATAAATCTACAGTTTCGTGCATTTTGGCGAAATTCGTCGTCTTAATTCAACTTCCGGACTGATCTAACAGGATAAAAACACGTCTGTCCCGGGGCAGGACGTTGGTAATTTAACAAAAAACCACTTTAATGATGATATTTAACCACAAAATGAGAGTTTCTTACCGCCCCTGGAGCAGCTCCGTATCCTGGATATGCCATTTTTTCAGTCTTGTTGTTCGATAATTGAACTAAACGGAGATTCCTGTCAGTGGGTGTGTCTGCACACAAACAGATGCTGAAAATCAAGATTATAAAGAGCTTGAAAACAGCCTGAAGCAACAAAGCGGGTCTGAAAGTGGGTTTACCTCGAGTTAAACCGAGCACTTACAGATAAGAATGTGAAACCTTCTTCGAAAGGTTGTTAAACGTCCTGTTTCCTCACCGCTGCATTCTGATTGGCTCTCAGTGACCGCGTAAATCCGGAATCCACCAATCGGATGATAGAGATGGCTACGAATTTCATCGCTTCAGGCTGCAGAGGTTTACAGAGTAACTAGAAAACGCAATTTCTGAAGAAATTGCCAGATGGATTGCTCCAGCTGAAACTGCCATCGCTAAACTGCTATTGTAAATGGCGTAAGTTCAAAGATATGTGAAAGAGATGAGGTTTGAAGATTCAGAAAGATTTAAATCAGTTTAAATGAGCTGGAATTAGTTTGAAAAAATTGAAAACTGAATGAAGAATGAAATGATTTTAAACTGGAAAATTAAAATAATCATAATCTGGAAGTATAGAGGAGTTGAAGGCCTGTAGTTGTGTGAAGAAAATGTGAGAAAATTCCATAATGCATTTCTAATGGGAAAAATTGGTCGGAAAACCTGGAATATCTCGGAAAGTATGAATGTTGGGAAAATTTGGAATATAAACCGGAATCTCCTTAATGAGATGAATATTTTGAAGTTTGAATGGTTTGTATACGTTGAAGTATGTAGAAGGAGTAGTGGTCCAATAAAGATATGAATAACATATAGTGGGAATGCTTCGCAATCTCACTCAATAAAAGTGAAGAGACCGTCGCTCTTCAGCTGAAAAACACCTCACTAAAAACGAGAAAAGAAGAATAAATGTACGTTATCAAAAACAGTTTACCTCTGCACGTGTCTCTAACAGGTTAAAATGATGTTCGGATAAACACTAAACTAATATTTTTATCTCCTGTGATGCAGATTTATGGATTTTTATGAATCATTATTGGAAACAGCTGGTTTGTAAATGATTGAGAGGTCCAAACTGATCAATAATCTGATCTCAGTGATTGTTTTAGTCCTGTATCTACAAGAGTCTAATTAGTCTTAATCTAAATCACATTAATCTGTCTCATGTCTCATTTCAAACTCTCTTTTATTTATTTAATTATTGAATTTAATGAAAAGTTTAAATACATATCTTATTGTAGGGGGTTCATTTGACTGTTCCCTGTGTTCTCTATGGACATTAATTGTTTTTGCAGTTGACCCTCGGGGCCACCGTAGCAGAGTGATGAATTCCAGTTTATTGACCTCTTGTTTTGTTTGATTGATTTTGATTTGATAAATACAGGAAGCTTCAGTAAAGATCGGTGAAAATAACAGTGAAGTTTCTAAATCAATATTTTTGAGGACATAAATTCTGGCACAACTTCACAAACTTCCAAGGTTCTTGGAGAAAAAGGATGTGAAAGAGGTCAAAAGAGCTCCAGCAACACTTATGGTTTCAGGAAAACAGCTTTATTTGACCGACACGTTTCGGCTGGTGTTGTTTGGACCCTGATGAAGGCCACAAGCCGAAATGTGTGGGTCAAATAAGCTGTTTTCCTGAAACTACAAGTGTTGCCGGAGCTCTTTTGACCTAAATCAATATCTATACATTAAAACTTTTTCTTGTACAAAAAAGAAAAGCTCTGGTGACAAACTTGTTTTGTGATTGTGGTGCCCTTCAGGACAGAATCTCACCTCACTTTTTATAGGAGGCATTACATCATTATCAGAGACAGGCTGACCAATCAGCTTGTTGGTCAAAGTGACTCATGTGGTCGCCCCTGCTACGTCCAGAGAAAACCCATCTGATACTCAGTGTTTGGCTTCAGATGAAGAGGAGGAACACGGACACTTCACCTCCCTGACTGCAAACGCTGAGCTCAGGCCACGATGGACGGACTGAAACCTGACTGCTGGGTCTGGACACCAAGATCTCCTTTGTGTCGCCTTCCTCAACGTTCAGGGAGTCTGGATTCAGCTCTGCTGAACCACCATGAGGAAGAAGAGGAGGAGGAAGAAGGAGCTGCCTTCCTCTGTTACATTACAGGTAAATTTAAGCTGAGGATTAAATGACAGGATAAAGTTTAATCTAATACATGAGAAATATTTAGTTTTTGTGATACAAACCAACAGGATTCTGGAAAAAGACCTGGAGAAACGGAACTACAGGAAGTGTGTGTGTGAGGGATTAAAAGAGACTAGATTAGGATTTATTATTCTGATCATATGTGTGATTGTTTCTGACCCTTAACACATCAAACTGCAAATAGAGAGTCTTCACCGTACAGTCACATTCATTTGCCTGACTGTTTATTTTTGTGTCACGCTCTACTTAATGCATGTGAATGTGTGTGTGTTTTTGTGCATGTGTGTGTGTGCGTGTGTGCGTGTGTGTGTGTGTGCTTGTGTGTGTGCCAGTTTCTGCCGAGGACTTGTGCCTACACTCCCACTCCAAACCCAGCAGGTCCTTTCAGCAGGTAGAGGAAACAGACGGTTCAGACATATGACTCAAGCCATGATTTGCAACTCAGAGCCAAGCCCCTGAATTAACCATCTTTTCTTGATTATAAGTGTAGCAGCGTCCTTAGAGTGGGAAAAAATCGATTTTGCATTACCTTAACTCACAACTTCAGTTCTGACAAAGATGGAAACTGTGTGAAAAGTTGGTAGATGCAGATTTTGGTAAATTGTTTATACCAAAGATTTCACTAAAAGTAATACAAAGACAACTTTTAAAAGAGAGAAACTGAAATAAAGGGTTTTTTTTAGAAGGAATGTGTGTTCATGTCATATTTCATGCTGGCAACACATTTTCAAAAAGATAGAGGAGGGGCGTGTTTACCTCTGATGGTGACTTGATCTGCTCACCATGATTGCATCTGTACTTTCAGACTGTGATGACAACAATCGTGGTGCTCGGTGGTCTTCTGAACCTCCCATCTACTCATCAGGGACCCCCAGCAGCCCTTGTCTGTGCAGGCGTTGTCCTGGTGCCACATCCTCACAGCAACCAAAACCAGCAACTTATGCAGAAGAGGAAAATGAGTCCCAGCATTTCATCAGTGATCGATGTTGGGAGGGTCCGAGGATGGAGACCCAGGGATGTGTTTGTGTTTATGGGCAGAGAGAATCTGAAGGCTTTGGTCCCTGCTGGCCTGGATCTCCATATGTTTACTACGGAGGTGAACTTCAAATAAAATACTCCATCTCTCGTCTCATAACTCGTTTTTCGTTTATACCAAATGCCTCTAACAGTATTCTGTCTGCTCACTGCAGTGAGGAGGAACCTGGTGGTCGGAGTGGAGGTGGTGGAGGAGGTTGCGGTTGAAGAAGTAATGTAAGCATTGCACAGAAGTAGCACAGCTTGTAATTATATTTCATGTATAATTTTTATATTTGCAATATGATCAAAATAAATGCTTTGTCTGAAATTGATGTTGTCTTCTCTCTCTTCAGAACAGAGGATGTTTACACAGATGACCTGATGGATCCTGAGCTGCTAGAGGAAGAACAGCTGTACCCCACATAAATAAGATAACCGCACACACTGGAAAAACAAAGATGTAATCATGAGACTTGTTTTTATGTCATATCCTGAGACTTCAAGTATTCTTGTTTCTTTATTTCTTTATTTCTCCATGAAATTGTTTGTATGAGTATTTTCATAAACTTGGTACAAAATCCAGAATGTATTAGATCTGTGATATCGGGGCAGCTAACAGACACAGAAATATTATAAATATGAATTTTCAGATACTATAAAACAATCATCTTTGCTTCAGTTTATCTCCAACATGTTTCTTGTGACGTTTCTTTTTTGAGTCACTGTCAACCACCGTTAAGCAAACTTTCAACATACAAAAAATAAATTAATCAATAAAAACACATTTTCATGGGTAATAGTTTCAATCTTAGAAATGTGGTTTTGAATAATATAATATAATATAATATAATATAATTTAATATAATATAATATAAAATAATATAATATAATATAATATAATATAATATAATATTGAATTTGAAAAAAAAATAAAGCTGAGGACTACATCTACCAGCATGCATCGTCAACATTGTTTGTTGACGTCGTTTGCGTCTTTACGTCACAGAAGGGAAACATGGCCGACGTGGGTACCGCGAAATAGAGAATCTATGACCGATGAGCCAAGTTTTCCTCAAAATTCGGTCTAAAACGTCGAAATGTCGGATTTACTCGAAGCTCAAACCCTCCAGGAACGACTGGAGCGTCTACAGGAGCTGACAGAGTTTACAGAGAGCTGCAGGAAACAACTAAACCACATATTTGAAACGCTGGGATGGTCGCTGGACGATAAGGACCCAAACCAGGTAAAACAAACAGTAACGGTCATCCTTAAAGAGGCGTTTTCAGTCAGCTTTCGGTCCGAATATGAAGATAGTCTGGGATTTTTCTGATGAAATCCTTACTTAAAAAGTAATAATATGATTTAATGTTTTAACCGGACGGTTACCGGGTCATCGATATGATTATCTTTAATCGATGATGTTGTAACTGTTGGTGTCACATCGAAAATGGTTAAGGATTCAGTTCAGATCTCTGCTTCAGGGACCGGGAGACCAGAGTGTTTGTCTGAGTTACTTAAACAGGTTTGTAAAATTGAACTTGTTTATAAGTCATGATGTTTTTAGTGTCCTATGGTATGTTATTTATCAGGTCTGGACTCAGTGAGTGATTCGTTCACTGAACATGAACCGTTCCCTCTCTAACCGCTGCAATGATAGGGTGATGCGGGTTTAATGCACTACTTTATTACATGCTGTGTCCTGTTGAATGCAAGTTGTTTTAGTGGCAATTTAGCAGTTAAAAAAAAAAAAAAACATGGTAGTTTTGTCTGCCGAAGTGATTCCAGAGAGTGTAGTTAAATGCGTGATTCGTTCACCACAGGTGTCGGTGCATGAGGTCCCTTGTTTGCCGGCTGCTCGACCAGCAAAGCGGTTTCTCACTTCAGCTTAATTGAAGTGAGGAACGAACGAATCACTCAAGGACGTAATTCGGTTCAGTACGTTCACCTACAAGATTCGGTTCTTTTGAACGAATCATTCGCGAACAACACAGCCCTACTTTTGACTGTTTGTAAACCAATAAAATCTGTTTTCATGTCGATCCCACACAGCGTCCTGACTCTTATAGAGGTGGTGTTGTACACTGAAATCTTCTGGACTTTATATGTTTTTGTAAGAATTCGAAGTCTTGATCTCAAACAGCATTCTTTCTTCAGAGCTGATGTTCCTCTGATGTTTGTGGTGTTTTTCTAGGAGGAACTGGAACAGTGTCCTTATGATCCCAACCACAGAGTCCCAGCCAGGAGCATGGAGAAACACAGAGCCTCCTGCAGCCTCCGTAAGATGGGCTACACAGCTGAGGAGCAGGTAACGTGCTGCTTATAGGTCATGTAGGAACTAAAACAGATGGCTCGCTCATGGGCTCCTGGTCTAAGCGCCTCATGTGTAGAGGCTCCACT
This sequence comes from Xyrichtys novacula, assembly GCA_962446985.1. Lineage (NCBI taxonomy): Eukaryota > Metazoa > Chordata > Actinopteri > Labriformes > Labridae > Xyrichtys > Xyrichtys novacula. The sequence continues at coordinate 35,321,552 of OY660871.1, forward strand.
AAAATAGATGTTTCAGAGTGATCAAATCCACAGTTTTTCTGTACAATCTTTGAGAAGAAGGACCATTAAAGGTTTCATCGTTCCTTTTCAGGAGGAGATAATCGACAGCTCTGTGTGTTATGAGAACACCAGTGTAAGAACCTTTACAATGGGTGAGTCACTCATGATAACTGCTATTGTTCATCCACAGCTTAAAGGTGGGGTGGTCAGGATCTGAGTCAGGTCTACCTCCTTTTTAAGCGCCCGTTATTCCACCAGAGTCTCCAGTATTTACTTTGTTAAAGTCATTTTCTTTTACGCAGACAAATCCACCCAGCACCAGGTGATCCTGCAGGCCAGATCTGCTGCTCCGCTCATGAAGATGGAGGGGGTCTTCTGGCAAGGTGTGAGCTTAAAGTACAACAGTTGTCTTTCTTCTGACATGCTCACGATGACACACAAGTTTTCATTTCAAACAAAGAGACAGAGTACCGGAGTAGGATGGACTTTTCCATACCGGGCCAACTGTACTACAGAATAACAGAATAACAGCCGACTTACAGTCAGACTGCTATCAAACACCGTACTCAGTGGTCAGCGGCAGTAGGCCAATTCGAAAACAGCCACAGTGTTATTATATTCAGCAGTCTCACAGTGTGTATACAGAGCAGACCACTAGATGGCACTACAGGGCTGACTACACAATCAGCATCCACACTAACCAGTCTCAGCTGTTTTATCCTCGATCCCAGCAGAAAAAAAACTCTTTTCTAATGTTCATAAATGTTCTTGATTTTGGATTTTGACCCTTTAATGTTGTTTTTCTGCTGACGTCTGTAACAAGTGTGTTTGTTCTGTTCGCAGCCACAGGGGTGAGTATTAGAGAGGAGCTGCTGCTCTGGTTCAGGCTTTCCTGACCTCGTGTAGTATCCTTTAACATCATATCCTTTCAGACTACTATCCTGGGCTCACACACACACCAACACACACACCAACACACTCTCTTCCCTGTACGTGCGGGGGAAAAGCCTTATACATACAGACGTTAGAGTGTATTGGCATTACATTATAGGAGTTGATGAGAAATGACACAGCTGTATCAGGATGTGTGGTTTTGGTGTCTGGACAAACAGTGTGTAAAGCCTCCCTGCTCCTCCGTCAGGTCAGTACTCCGGACATCCCGTCGACGTGCCTCAGAGCCACAAGCGTGCGGTGTGTGACCTCACCGTGGCCGACCGATTGGCTCTTTATGATCATGTGGTTAGCGTCTTCAGCCAACAGAAGGAAGCTGCCTCCTCCAGCAACGAGGACCTCTACGTAGATTTGGTGTCCAAACTCAACAAGGGTAAGGTTCGATGGTGAAGAACTCCCAAACATCCAACATCGTGAACTCATCGTCAAATATGTTTGTGTGCAGATGACGAACAAAACGAACCAAAGACTCACCTGGAGCTCATGGCTGAGATGAGGGACTATAAGAGACGGCGTCAGTCTTACCGAGCCAAAAATGTTCACATCACCAAGAAGTCTTACACTGAGGTACGAACCCGCGCCCGGGGCCTTGTTTGTCAACCGTGTGTACGAACACTCCCACATTCCCATCAACCTGTACTTGTTCTTAGGAACGTGCGTAAATTCAAGCCCAACTCAGAGCATGCTTACACACAAACCCTAGTGGTCGAACAGTGAAACTACAACTACAACCCATTAAAGGAGTCACAGCGTTCAGCAATCTCAGACTTCACACATGTTCTCTGTTCACTCTGTACAAAACTGATCAATCAGTTATTGATCAGACATTTTGAATGATTGGTGTGACAAACTATAAAATCAGCTGAGAGAGGACAACCTCAGAGGAAGTCTTACAAACACAAACACAAGTATCCTGGTTTATTGTTCTGTGGGAGGACTTGGAGAAGCGTCTCCTCCTCCTCCTCAGGGAGCGCGGCGTTTTCAAAGAGCGTGCTGATCTGTTCAGTGAGAACTCAGAGTGGATCCTCAGCAGGAACCGCTTCCCCCAAAACATCTGAATGGATTTATGATTCGTGATTTACAGCCGTGTCGGAGCGAGAGACAAAACGCACCAACGCCAACATCCCAGTGACCATCCAGCTCCTGTCCACGCTAACCCGACATTTCAGCCTGAGATCGGAGACATAGACAACATTTTACAGACAACGCTGACAGAATCATGTCGGCAGAGATGATCAATAATTTCTCTGACCTTGACTTACATCCAGTTCACAAACACACGTCAGCAACACGCCGAAACAAAACAATCAGAGCCGTAGATTTGACCACATCGTCATAAAAGCACCTTCACACGATAAATTCAGTTTAATCAACAGGAAAGGATTTCAATCAATCAATGATCAATAATCTGAGATGATCATATGGATCATATGGATATGGATAAATGTTGTTGGAGGAACGCACGACTGTGAGTGTGCACCTCCATGATTTCAGCGAGGGGGAAAAAAATCTACTCAGGTGTTTTTAAAGGGATTGTTGATACCATATATGGTCAGTTGGAGGCGTGTCTGAATGTTAATGACCCTAACCATGAACGAGCAGAAATACAGATTTATTTTGTTCTTACACAGATTTTAAATTTCATTCCTACGACAGAATTTAGAACCTTTTCTACACACGGTTGATTAATGAGGGTCCTGGAGAAGACTCTGCTGAGTCTTTACCCACAATGCTTTGTTAAATCTGAGCTTTTATGGAGTTACTCATATATAAAAGTGTGATTAAGTAAATTTGAACTGAACAAAAACAGTAACTTGGTGTCACTGTGATCCACCTGCAGGTGATCAGAGAGGTGATCAGCGTCCACTCGGCTGAGCTGGCCAGACAGTGGAGAGAGGAAGAGGAGGAGGAGTCAGTAAGATCTGAACTGTCCTACCACAGGTAAAACAAATCCCCCTCTGATGATCAACATGTTATTGATGAGAGTTTTCAGCTGATGTTTTGTGTCATTCAGGCGACGGATGGATGAACGACGATCTGCTTCGTCAGAGTCTCGTCACTCCCACAGCAGACGCCATCGCAGCCGAGAACGAAGCCGAGAGAGAGAGAGCAAGAAGAAGAAGAAAAGAGGAAGGTGAGACAGGAAAACCAGAACAGTTTGATTATATCACTTCATCACTTCATGCTAAATTCAGGCGACGGAGAGCGAGCTGCGCTGCCAAGAAAGACAACGTCAGCATCGCTCATGTTCAAATGTTGACGACACAGACATAAGAGAACACAGAGATATCGTTATATTACCAATATCATCAATAACTAATAACTATTGACTGATATTAAAAGATTTTCTGTATATATATATATATATACCATAAAAAAGATGTTTCTTTAACAGAATCCTCTTTACCCCAACTCTGATGAGACTCACAGATCATCTGTAGAGAAGAAAACTTTTACCAACTCTTCAGTATAAAAATATGACATGTTCCTTTTTAGCACCTATTCATCAATACTGCTTTTCATAATTCGATACAAAAGTTTATTTTTGATGGAATCACCCGTTTGCAGAAGTACTGACACACTCCCTGTCTGCTCTTTGGGTCTTTGCAGGGATTCCCGCTCCCCTGACGACCACCGCGACCGAAAGAAGAAGAAAAAGAAGAAGAAGGAGGAGAGGGAGAGAGAGAAGGAGAAGTAAAGATGCTGGTTCATGACTCCAGAAACGATCAGATGAGGCTAATGTGGTCTGCACAGGTCAAAGGTTACCAGGTGTCAGAAAAGAGGCGGATTCTTGAAATGGTTAAATGGGAATAAAGTTTTTTTTTATACCAACAGCATCAAATTTCTGATCGATTTGTGCTTAAAAAACTTTTTTATCATGTTTCATTTTTTATATAATTCTTGTTCCTCCAAAAATACACGTCTGTCAATCTTGTCCAGGCCCCGCCCACCTCTTCCTGATTGGCCGGGGGTGATTTCCAGTAACAGGGAAAGTGGAATGTCGAACAGAAGTGTCACAGCTAGCATTGTGGGGTCAAAGGTCACTCTTGTTTCAGCTTCGTTTTGCTGCGTCTCTGTTGTCGACAGTTTTTTACACTCGGTGTAAAAATACAGAAAATCCTTCAGCAGAAACACGTTTAAAGGTCTGAGACAAAGATTTATGAAGTAAGTTTGAAACTGAAAGTTGTTGAGTCAGTGGACGTCTAAAAATATTATAACACTCTGAAGCTTAAAATGCTCTTCCTTTACTGTCTGTCACCTCTAATTTTAGGACAGAGTTAACGTGAATCATCTGATGTATGAAATAAAAAGGTTTAACTCAAGTATCAGGTAACAAAGCTGAAGAAAATGAATATAAGCCCAAAGAACATTTAAACTTAAACCTCCATCATGTAAAACAGCAGTGTCTGAGTCTGCTGGTGGAAGACAAACAGAGGGACAGACAGTGGAAGTTGTAGATGAGCAGTTCTCTTGTTCGGGAAGTAGGATGAGAGCAGAGTCAGTTTTTCCTCTTTAAAAACTTCTGATAAAATCTACATCAGTGGTTCTCAACTGGTGGGTCCCGACTTAAAAGAGGGTCGCGGACACGTTCTGGATGGGTCGCAAACCACTGGTCAAAATGTAAATATTTAATGCACACCTGGGGTCCGTTTCACGTAGGTGGTTCAACAAACTCTGAGTTAAATCCTTAACTCTGAGTTGATCTACTCTGAGTTAGGAAACTCTGAGTTTCCGGTTTCACAATACCTGATTTGAGACGGTTTTAACAACTCCGAGTAGTTTGACCTGGAGTTAAGCAGGTGCACGCCAGACATAAACAGCCAGCATCTGTGGAGCGCAGATTCAATGATCAACCAATGGAAACAGGGAGAAGGAGGGGGCAGCAGCAAGCCAACAGCGAATTACAGCACGTTTTTAAAAGAACGTGCAATACAGCAGCAGCTGCAAAGGAGAGGGAGAGGGCTTGGGAGGAAATCGCTGCTCGCGTCAATGCGTAACTTTAAATCTAGTCTCGTGCAAACACAATGACAGACTGTTGCAGGGAAACTGCTTGAATCATTTTGATCATGTTTTACATTGTCAAGTAAGTATTAAGTGGCAGTTTGATCCCTTAGAAAATGCTCTTTTCACACTCAAAACTGAATTTTACTCTCTTATGATGTTCCGTTAAGTGATTAGGAATATTAAACTAACTCTCAGTATGTATATGTACATATATTAAACTAACACACACTACACTCAATATTAGACTTTCACTCAGCAAACAGAAAGAGGGCAGATGCCAGAAAAAACGGGTGGTGGCCCAGCAGCCCCCCCCCCCCCCCCCCCCCGACGATCGAAACCCCCACCTCGTAGCAGCGATCGTCGGACTGGTGTGCGTGCGTGTGTGTGTGTCTGTGGGGGGGATTTGCGATCGGACCGGCCGCGATCGTCGAACGGGGGTGGGGGGGTGGGGGGCAGCTCCTCTGCCTCCGTTAAAGGTGGGGCTGCTGGACCACCACCCGTTTTTGTGTTAGTTTAATATTCCTAATCATTTAACGGAACATAATAAGAGAGTAAAATTCAGTTGTGAGTGTGAAAACAGCTTTTTTAAAGGGATCAAACTGTCACTTAATACTTAGTTGACAATGTAAAACATGATCAAAATGAGAAAATGCCGATGTCTCACCTGAAACTCTGGGTTTACTGAGTTAAACCTGCTCCCGACCAGGTTAGGTTCACGGAGTCTGTTACTGTGGTAACTGACCGCGAGGTTGAGTTACCTCTCTTTGTGAAACAGGTTAGAGTTACCCCTCTCTCCCTGGTTTAACTAACCCTCCTTTGTGAAACGGAAAACTCAGAGTTTCCCTGATTTCAGGGTTAACAAACTCGGAGTTTCCATTAAACCTGCTACGTGAAACGGACCCCTGATGTTTGACATGTGTTTTATTTTGAAAATTAACTTCTTTTGCATTATGTCATGGTCCTCCTCTGTTTCTAATTAATGTGGTCTGAATGCAGTAAAATTATATATATATTTTTCTTGGTCTTTATTTTGTGTAATTTGATATTTTCTTTATATGCAACTTTAGTAGTTGTTGTTCTCAGTTCATGTGCTCTGAAATGCACTTTACTCTGTATTTCTGTGAAAGATTTGAGTCTTTAAAGGTTTGTTTTATAAAACATAAACTTGTTTGGTTTAAATTTTATAAAAGTGGGTCACGACTTAAGGACCGTGGGAAAATGTGGGTCCCAGAGTGAGACCAGTTGAGAACCGCTGATCTACATGATTGAGACCAGTTTATCCTCAGTCTGTGTTTTTACTGTAAAGTTCTGCGTTTAAAGCTTTTTCTTTAGAAGGAAGGTCCTTCGGTGTGATGAAACTTCTTTTGTTGAGATGAACTCATTTATAAGCAGGTTGAGCTGCAAAAATAACCTTCAGGATTTAAGTTTTTTCACTGCAGAGGAAAAACCGTACGACTGCATGATTGTAAGTTTTCAGTGAAGATTTTGTGTGAGCAAGGACAAAGTTTTCAGAGGATAAAATATTTGCCCTAAACTGTCGAGACAAACTCCGACGTTGTTCTGTGACTGATGTAGGCCCAGAGTGAAGTCTTAGCGTGGGCCCATCCTTCGCTTTTCTCCCAGTTTTGTGTTTCTCTGCTCATTCTGGACTCTGCCTCAGGTATTTCTCACCCTGCTGAGACGCAGAGATAGAGGACGAGAGGATCCCATCAGAGCCTGGGAACCTGAGGGATCCTGGAGAGACAGACAGACAGAGAAGAGAAGGAGACAGGAGACAGTCAGAGAGAGGACAGGGGGACCATCAGGGAGATCATGCTGTGAGGAGAACTGCTCAGGGAACGCTTAATCAGCTCATTTTCTGCCCCCTCATCTGTAGCCTCCGAGTATCCTGTGGGACCTGTTGTGGTGTTAGGGGACTCTGCAGCACCATGGGAGCCTCCAGTGACAAGGTAAGAGGGTGATGGTCTGGGTTTTGTCAGGGCCTGCAGGGTCAGGGTCTGGTTGGTATCCTGTTCGGATCATATTTGGAGTTGTAGTTCGATCATTTGTTTAGGCAGCAGTTGTTGTTCGTGTCTAACTTTAGATGGCTTCAGTGAAGAACCAGGTCAGGACTTATAGACCAACAGAGACTCTGAGTTCAGCTGCTGTGAGAGCAACGAAGAGAAAGACCGACTCTTACGTTTTTACTATTTTAAAGTCTAAACCAGTCAGCTATCATAGTTCCTCCTTTAGTCTCAGGTCTGAATATTTCCCTACAGATTTGTGAGGAAAATTAAAGAGTAGAAATGAGTCAAACTGGTGTAAGTGTGGGAACATGTAAAGAATTTACCTCCAGTTTTGACTAAACTCACACAGACACCTCAACACTAAAACTTTAACCTCTTTACACGACTAAAAAAAATACAGATAACAAAGTTCATCAAAGTTTGAAGACAGGAAATACAGAAACTCTGGCAGGAGGAAAACATGGCTCTGGATCAGATTTTAATGGAAGAGGAACGATGTTGATGATGTGGATCACAAATATTAACGGGAGTGAACATCGGGACTGAAATCAGAACGATGTTACCTGCATAGTGGAGTTATTTTTGTTCCTTGCCTACATGAGTGATTTTGACAACATGAAAATATCATTAAAACAGACTAAAGTCAGAATAATATCCAGAAGGAACTGAACATACAGAGAGCATGAACTTGGGTCCCACCTCACTGCCCCAGAGGTCCTGCAGGTCAGCAGGTTTCAGACATTCTGACTAAACTGATCTGAGGACAGTTTCTGTTCATTTTACATCAAACTCATCAACCCTTTAAATCTCTTTAACAGCAGAGAGTTTGAGAGTGAAAGCTTTCTCCTCTCCTTACTGTGGGTCGAGTGTTTTTACAGTAAATGATGGAAAAGTTCTGTGAGTCATTCCCTGTCAATAAATAAAGAGAGGAGCAGACTCACTGTCACTGCACTACAAATGTCACTGACAGACTTCACTCTTCTTTTTTGTCCTGATGTATTTGTCCTAAGTAAAAAAAAATTAAAATGTGGGCAAACCAGAGATTCTAAGACAAACACAAAACAAACAACACCTAAAGAGACAGACCCCCCCCCCATCACTCCAAAAGGGTTCTTGTCATGGAGGTCATGGGGGTGATAAATATGGGGTGTGTGGAGCTGGGTGTATTTCAGGGGTAGGTGACAATGTCAGCGTGTGAACCGATGCTTGGAGCTTTGTTCAAACCATAGACAATACTTGTTTTAAAGTAGGAGAGCTCACATGGGGAAACTTCTACACCTAAAATCTGATCATTCAGTCTCAGATCTCTTTTTATGCTCCATACTGCAGTTTTAGGAGGTCTAAGGGAGGAGGAATCTAAGATGGATGTCTTTATAACCTTCAGCCAAGTCCGTGATTCTGGGCGAGTAGACGCAGACCACTTTTGTTTGATTCTTGGTGTCCTCCAGGACTTTGACACCTCATGATTCAAGCATCTGTCCTCTGAATCGACCATAACAGACAAAGATCAGAGAAGAAGAACTTTATTTATGAGGGGAAATCCAACAGGCTTCATCTGATAGGCAATGTCAGCTATGTGAGTTCAGATGTTTTCTTGTTGAGCTTCTTCACCTTTGGAGGTTCCTGCTTTCTGCTGCTGACAGGTTTTGGCTGGTGCTGCTCAGGATGACAGTTAATCAGATGCAGATTAAAGTGGTAGGACTGTAGGAGTGTTATTTTGCTTCATGAACGTTGCAGTCTGTTTCTGTTTCTGTTTCCTCAGAATACTTCCAAACAGCTGACATGTTGAAGTTTGTCATTGCACGTGCATAATTAATCTGCTGTAAATATTGACACAAATGGTCATTAGGAACTAATGACACCTTTATCTGCTGATGATGGTATCTCTGTGGATAATGTTGTGCAGCTTACCTGCTCACAACCAAAACGAACAGCAGCGCCGCTGACTCTTACCTCACTCTGAATCTGATCATCATTTCTCCTGACCGTTGGTTTGTTATGTGTGTCTGCAGCTTTAGATCATTACTATTGGATCTTACATGTTTGTTTTCTGCTGTTATCAGTTATTTGATTGATTTTTAATTCAGCTTATCTGGTTTATTGCCTTCTATAACTTCACCTGTTAACTGTCTGTGTTTATCTAATAAATCAATATATTTAAATGTTAAACACTTTGCAACTTGTTTTTTGAAAAGTGTTTTATAAATAAGATTTTTATTATTATTACTATGGACTCTATGTACTCTAACAGGCCTCGAATTTAACGTTTAGAGTCTAAATAGAAAATCAAAATCTGTTTTCATCCATCCATCTAACCTTTATTCATCCTGGTCAGTCACACTGAGATCATTTCAGTGGAAAAACTGTTTTGGAATATTTATGAGTGATTATTTATGAAATGTCTACAAGTGTAACGAGATCAGAATTCAAGTCAAAAATCATCTTTAGCTCCGTGGAAATGTCTCAAACTGTTTTACTCTTAAAGTCAGTCAGTTAACACCTGAGTTTCCCTTATAAAGGTATGATATGATATTGTATGGTACTGTATATGAGGTCATGTGATCTGTAGCAACAGTCAGGAGTCAGAAGTTAAAGTCTGTTTCTTTCTCACTGACTTAAATCTGTGGTCTGTCTCCTTCCTCCTGCAGACGTCTCTCCTCTCAGGGCTGCTGGTGCTCCTGCTGTGTGTCGTCTCCTCTCTCTGTCAGGAGGAATATTCTGGATACCACTCAGGTCAGAGCTGCTGCACCCTGCTGTGGCGGGTCTTCATCGTCAGAAATGTCATATTTACTTATTCATCTGAGGAAGAAGAGCTTCTTCAGTTCTTTACTCTGTTATTAAACATGCAGCACAAACAGGAAATAAATGAGAAGGTTGTGGTGTGAAAACCCTCCTGAGATGAACTGTCTGTAGGTCCACATCACAGTTTTCTTCTCTGAGAAGGTCAGTCCAGGTCTCAGATCCAGGGTTGTGGTTTGTTGCCGTGTTTGTTGGTCTCTGAGGATTTTTCACAAGAACTAAAAAAGATATTAAAGGAAAAAAGTGACATTAAAAATCTTATTTTCTGCAATTAAATGGAATAAACTTAGAAAAAGACTCAAACCTGACGGGTCAGTTTGCAGACGGGTTTTCTGTGTTTGAAAATGTCATAAACATAAAAACTGACAGCTGCTCTTTGATGCTCCTCCTCTGATTTCACCTGAATCCACTTTGGGATCTTAAAGGGGGTTCTGGACCTGGACCATGTGAACCTCATGTGTTTGATGTTTGTCTGTTCAGGTGAGGAACACACCTATGAAGGCTCCCTGGTGGACCAGTATGATAACTTAGCCTCTCCTCAGCCAGGTGAGCACAGAGACCCGCCCCCTCATTCTTACCTGACGACCTCTGACCTGCAGCTCGTTTCCACAAACTCTGAACACGAACCTGAAAGTCTTCCTGTTCTGCCTCCAGAGTACCCACCTGAGCCGACCCACGGCTACGACCCTTATGGCCCCGCCCCCACTCAGGTCACCATGATCACCGAGGACGCCTTCCCTTACGCCACCACCACTGAGTCCTACTACGCCAAAGAGGACACAGAGACCATGGAGGTGAGACTCTGAGGTCCAGGTCTGAGCAGCTGCTGTCGTCAGTCATTCAGACATTTGGACATTTGTTCAGTCATTTTGTGAATCACAACAGAAAAAACAAAGTCTGAGGTTGACGTTGATCTCCAGGTATGAAGGAAGTCTTCTTCTTCAGTCCAGCTGATCTTCATTTTTATAAACAAGCTCTCAGTTTTTGAAGAGATGAGTGAGAAAGAGTTCATTTTACAGAGACAGTCTCTAAATGTGGTGATGTGACTGTGTTTCAGGTCCCATATGAAGGGCCCGACACAGACTCTTCAGAGGAGTCCGGTCTCGATGAAGGCCTCGTGGAGGAGGGGCCCACAGAGTGCGACTGTGAACCCGGAGCGCCGGGATTCGCTGGATTTGCAGGACCAAAGGTCGTGACTCATTTCATCTGATCATGGTCCCTTTATTCTGAGGAAACAAGACTTTGACCTGCAGACGGCGAGAAGGAAACACACTCAGAAATCCTGACAATGATCCGCCTGAGGGGGGCGCTCTTAACCACCTGTCAAACCTTGAAAAGATTTCTAGTCCGTCAAATTGTTCAGACCTCAGGCACTTTTGATTTTTTTCAGCTGACTCTGCAAAAAGACGAGTCCAGTTTTTCTCAGATACGAGTAAAAGAGCGAATTAAGTCTTTACTGAGATTAGAGAACAAAAACTTATTTCACAAAAGACGATTCATTAAAGTCGTGTCTGAGTGATGAAGTTGTTGACTAATCTGTAAATCTTTTAGACTCTGGAGTTTTTAAATTTATGATTTTTAAAGAAACCTTTTTATTCTTGTTTTTATTGACTTATTTGTTAGTTCATGTCCCTTCATTCGATTTTTAACTGTTTTCTTTTTCAGTAAAACTCGTTTTTATTGATCTCAGATGACTCTCATTTCTCCAGATGATCATTTCGTGTTTGAATTGAAACCCTCTGTTTTCTTATCGTCTTACTTTGTTTGATCACTTCTATCCTGACTCCTGACTGTCCACAAATGTTCGAGGTTTCCTTAGTTTATATTTTCACTTATTCACAATCCTTTTATTCTGATTAGGAGTGGATTTTAGGGGTTTGAATACTTCATCTTCTTGAATTAGTTTTCATATTTTTCTAAAGCTGCTGTGGAAAAAAGAGCCATAAAAGGATGAATTATCGGTTATTTTCAATCTGAACACTTGGAGGTTAGTTCCTGTCTTACTGATTCATGTTCTGACTCTTTCAGGGGTCCAGAGGTCTGCAGGGTAAGACAGGTGAGCCGGGAACTCAAGGCAGAGAGGTGAGAATGAAAACCTCATCCCTGTCTGAGTTACAGCTGCAGCTTTTTCTCACGCCGCTCTATCCGTGTGATTTTCAGGGTTATAAAGGAACCAAAGGGGTCCGAGGACGAGGAGGAGACACGGGGCCTGTGGTGAGTGAATCATGTCCCTGACTGCTGGGTAAACATGGACCACAGCGCTGATGTGAAACTGAAAGTAGGAGAAAACCTGAGAGGGGCGAACAAAGAAACTGAAACAGAAATTAAACAGGACAGGAGTTAAAAACAAACCAGGAAATAAAAGTAAAACTAAACTCTGGAAACTTCTGAAGGAATCCCCCAAAAAGTGTTTGTTTTTAATTTTCACACAGAGTCAAAAATTGAACCCAGACTAAAACCACGTTCTAGAAAAGTCCCTGTCTTCAATAACAAAGGAACTTCATGTTATAAGAATGACTTCATTCAGAGGATTTGACTTCAGGAGAGAGAGAGAGAGAGAGAGAGAGAGGAGAGAGAGAGAGAGAGAGAGAGAGAGAGAGAGAGAGAGAGAAAGAGAGGGACGTGAATCAAATCAACTTTGTAGCTTCATTAGATTTTATTCAACTTAAATTCTGCTTCAGTTTTCCCTCGTCTTCAGGCCGAACGGTCTAATCGCCCCACATTTAGAGGTTAGAGTCCTCGTCCCAGCAGGTTTGATTCTTTTAAACAATATACTTATTGAACTTTTACAAGTATACAAAAAAACCCCATCAAAAACATGGACAGTTGGACGATGAAATGCGTCGTCGTCTCCGTCTATAAAAAGACCAAACTTGGAGTCGTCCAGACAACTGTCAATAACAACAAAAATAAAGAGAAAGTCAAAGATAAGAAAGGACAGGGGGACATGAGACAAAACAGAAAAATAATAATAACAATAAAGATAAAATATACATATACTCAGCACATCAGTGTCAGCGCCCCAACGTCCAAGAAAGTCCAACAGGGGTCTCCAAATCTTCTCAAATCCACCTGCTGTCCCTCTGATGATGACTTTTCCCCAAATGAAAGGTCTTTGACCTTTGACCCCTTCTCTTTCAGGGTGACCCTGGCCTTGAAGGAGACGACGGAGCTTCAGGTTTCTCTGGAGCCATGGTGAGTTCAGGGCTGATATTCACTCACCTGTCAGCCTGCAGGTGTGCTGACCTGTTCCCGCTCCTTTAAAGTGAACACATGATCCTTCACACTACGGCTTCATAAACCCTCATGATCTCATCATCTACAGGGAGAGCCTGGACTTCCAGGAGACCCAGGAGAGTCCGGACTGCTGGGTCTGAAGGTAAACTCACTCTCACATGTTTTCACCTGAGAGAAACCTGGACTCAGACTCTGATTTGGATGTTAGACGCACTTTTCATCATGAGCAGACTCTCCAAGTGTCTTTAACCCTAAAGTCTCCTCCTGTCAACAGGGAGACATCGGGATGGAAGGACCCAGAGGAGGAGTGGGACCTCGTGGTGAAACTGTGAGGAAACATCTGAAGTGACTTTAGTTTTAATCTGGGCTGCACAGACATCTGTCTCTGCTGTAGTTTCTCCACATTAAAGAAAGTCCTCAGACCTGAGGTGGAGACGTGTCGGCTGAGGGACAGGTGATGGTGGTGACAGTCAGACCTGTAACTGCTGCTGCAGAGCTGGGTAAACCCACAGGTGGTCTTCTGCTCTTCTTTCAGTCTGTGTTTGAGACACATTTGGAAATCCCCCAGAGTTTGATCCCCACCACCACCACCTGTGGGTTTTCACCAAATCCTAGCCGCCGTGTCTGTTTCCTCACCAAACGTTTGGAGCGGCGGCGCTGTAAACTAGAGCAGCGGAGGATTTTGGGGGTTTACCGGTTCACAGCTACGAAAGCATTTCACAGTTTGACTCTTTTTGAGTTTTCTCACACCGACAGATTGAACCCCTTTTTTTTTTAAACCCAGATTAACGTTCATATTATGTTAGAGTTCAAACAGCGTTATTCTGATTGTTTTAACTCTAAAATCTGTGAAATTTAAACTCTAATCAGAATATTTTAATCTCAGGGCTCTTCTGGTGATGCTGGAGCCACAGGACCAAAGGGAGGTAAAGGTACCAAGGTAATGAAACACAGAAGCACTGACGCACACACACACACACACACACACACACACACACACACACACACACACACACACACACACACACACACAGAGTTTATTAAGTGAACGCTGATTCTCTGAAGGTTAAAGCATCCCTGTCGTGTTTGATTTTCTCTGTCAGCTCCTTTTAAAAACTTCCTCCTCTCACTTGTCGGGAGTCTTCTCCTCAGCGCTGACTCTCTCTCTCTCTCTCTCTCTCTCTCTCTCTCTGTCTCTCTCTCTCTCTCTCTCTCTCCCTCTCCCTCTCTCTCTCTCCCTCCCTCTCTCTCTCTCTCTCTCTCTCTCTCTCTCTCTCTCTCTCTCTCTCTCTCTCTCTCTCTCTCTCTCTCTCTCTCTCTCTCTCTCTCTCTCTCTCTCTCTCTCTCTCTCTCTCTCTCTCTCTCTCTGAATTTCTGCTCAGGGGTCCGGCGGTGACGAAGGGAAAGAAGGTCCTCAGGGTCGAGACGGACAGAAGGTTCGCATGAAAATTTTAAAGTACTTTCAGTCTTTGTAAAGAGAAACTCAAATACTAAATTCTTTTTCAGCAACATTTTCACACTGAATCCACATAAAGGTCACGACCTCTCCAGCCTTTGTTTCACTAACTCACTGTCCATCTCTGTCAGGGTCAAATCGGAGCTCCAGGGTTCCCCGGGGACGTCGGCGAAAGAGGATATACTGTAAGGAAAACCCTCAGTCGTATTTTTTAACTAATAAAATGATTTAAATCTTTTTTTTTTTAAGTTCTGCTCAGGATGAACGAATCTTTAAAGTTTAAAACAAACTTTAAAAAAAGATCCGAACATGTCAGATGAAAATGTTTACTCATACGTCTCAGAGTTTCTGTGCTTTGAGGTCACACTCAAAAACATGAATGAAGTTTATTTACAAACACAGAAGCTTGATGACTCTTAATTAAACATTCAATTAAAGACACAACCAGGGCTGTTCATCAGATCAGCTGAGTGTGAAGAGGAGGCCGGGGTCACTAAGACTCAGTGACCGTCTTAACGCTCGTAAACGTGACGACCGTTTCATCCAATCATTTCTGGTCTTAGCTCTTATTCAGCAGAGCCTGTGAAGGTGAAACTAATAAACAACAGCCTCCTTACTTATCGTCAATAATCAGTTATTAGGAAGTTATTGTTTGTGTGAAGGTTTGTAAAGATTGTTCATGGACATTAAAGTGTTAATAAGTTCTTTATAAAGACGGATGAAGAGTCACCGTCTCTACTTCTCCTTTCCTGTTTCCTGTTTGACGTACAGTATGAAGTTGTAGTGATCATGTGACCTTGTTGCGTTTCCGTCTCACAGTGAGCAGATGTGACTCATACTGAAAGTCCTCACTTACATAGTGATAAATGAGCCGCTCACCTCAAAGGTCATTGAGTTTGAGGATCAATAATGTTCTTCAGTAACACTTTACAATATTCATAATTTATAAACGGTGAGTGGATAGTTAATTAAAGTTTAACCATCATTTAAAAACAGCATATAGACCAATTATAAATGACAACTAGGTAATTTATTAATGTGAGTTAATTTATTTTACCACTAACAAGCAATGAAATTATAATTAATCATTATTATTAATAAACTATGTATTTTTAATAAAGGTTTAAATATTGGTTGTAAAACATCCAGATGAAAATGTGCGTCAGCAGCTCTTTATAAATGTTTAATATTTGGTTTTTAAACCATCTATTAACTTTACTGAGATGGTTATTGTAAAGTTGAAACTGATGTTTGTAATACTTTATAAATGATTAATATTTGGTTTTTAAACTATCTATAGACATAACTTTGATGATTATTGTAAAGTTAGGGTTTTACAATTGTAAAATGTACAATGTATTCATGGTCTATATGCTATTATATATATACTATATATATATACTATAATGATGATTAAACATGAATAAACGATCTGCTTTACATTCATAAATGGTCTGTTTACCTTTTATAAGTTCTGGTTGTTGTAAAGTGTTACCTGTTCTTCTTATCTCCTTAAAGTGACTTCATGAATTCTTCTAAAGGACTGAGATTCATTGACCTCTCATCTTCATCATCATTGAGGTGTTTCAGTGATATTCAGCGTTAACCTCTGTCTGTCTGTCGGTCTGTCTGTCTGTCCTCCTCAGGGTTATCCTGGACTGTCAGGAGGGTTCGGACCCAGTGGACCAAAGGTACGACAGACAAACACATCATGACTGACGCTTGTTTTCTTCTTCTCTCCTTTACATTCCTCACTGAGTGGGTGTAAACATGTGACTCTGTGTGTGTGTGTGTGTGTGTGTGTGCGCACGTGTGTGTCTGTGTGGGTGTGTCATGAGTTCCCCAGTGAAACAGCCAAACATGAACAGTTCCTGAAAACGTCCTGAACTTACCCTGAGGGTCTCCTGTATGTGTGAACAGAAACATGCAGGTTTTTCATCCTGACTTCACTCAGAGGTTTTCCTGCTGCAGTCTGGTGAAGCTCATGTGAGAACGCAGCAGCTAATCCACAGGGTCATTCTGGGAAATTTTCAGGAACTTTGTGCGAAGGAGTTATTGTGAGTCTTTGTGTGGACTTGTGTACCATGAAAAGACCCCTACCTGAAGACCTGAGGGCTCTGGAAGTCTCACAGGACCAAAGTAAATCTGATAAAGCAGAGCGCCACCCTTCAGGCCTTTGCAAACCGATAAAGCGTTCTTGTCGCTGAGTTTCGCAGCAGCTGAAGGTGTGAAGGGCAGAGAGGAGAGGGTTACAACAGATTCATGGAAATGAGCTCGAATCGAACCACAGACCGGGAGTCAGGACTTTGACGTCTGTGTTGAGTTCTGTCCTGGTTGAGCTGCAAACGTCCTCTGGTGTATTCATGATTAGATTTCTAAAACAGTTAAAAAGGTGAACAGATAAACATTCGTCATTTTCCTCACACCGACATTTCAAAGAAAGAAGGACGGGGGTGTCAGTTCTGCTCTCCCGTGTTCCCTGACCAGACCCTTAGAGACTCTGAGACCCTGTAATGCTGGACTACACGACTATGATCGAAAAACACCGTCAGCAGAATAAGTGGTCTTGGTTCTGTGACACGTATGTTCAAAATGACATTGAAGTCTACGACAGGTGAACTAATTTATGAAAGTCTGATAATAGATAATAACACAAAAGGGGAAAACTAGACATGAGCGACACCATGACCCTCTCATCCTCTGAAGAGGAGTGTGGGTGTGTGTGTGTGTGTGTGTGTGTGTGTCTACACGCCCTGGAATAAACCACTCGAGTAAATCAGCTGATCGCTCAGTTCAGTTTAGGCCTGTTAAGAAACCACAAGAAAGGTCAGGAGGTAAATACCTGGACAACACAACACTAAAAAAGGAAGAACAACAAAAACAACATCAGCAGCAGCAGCATGTGAAACGAGGATGATTCATCGTGGTTAACTCCAAAATAACAGCTGTTGTGTTTGATTCAGTCAGCAGGCTGTCACAGATCACTGCAGGTCAGTGACTCACAGTAATGGACTACAGAGAGACCAGAGACCAGACATAAACTCATCTGCAGACCTGGGGGGACGTTAAAGATCGAGACGAGGGTTTAGGAGTGACTGAGGTGTGAATGAGGAGTAACTTCGCTGATAAGAAAGAAAACTGAGTGAAGAAGAGGATGATGAGCTTTAGTCAGAGGACCGGACTCAGTCAGAGAGAAACAGAAGAAGAAGATTCATGGAGCAGTTAAAGGGATATTCCGGCGTTAAATTAATTAAGGGTCAAACACACCGATAGATAGACACCCCGTGGAGAGATGAATGTTGTCGACCGCTTGCTTCTCTAGTTATACCAACTTTAGTAACGACCGCAGGATAGAAATACAGAGAGCCACGCCCCCAACCAAAACGCCACTCTATAGCCACAAATAATGCTCAGAACAGCACCTAACTTCATCAACAGGACATATAGGGTCACAGCCACAGCACCAGTACGGACTACAGCGGGGTGCCGCAGCTCAAGGAAGAACATTTATGATCATTTCTTCATGGAAATACAATCAGACCGAGACGCTGAGACAGAAGAACTACCACGTCTGTAAAATGATCAATATGGTGATTATTACTTCAAGGAAATGATGAAGAAATGATCATAAATGTTCTTCCTTGAGCTGCGGCACCCCGCTGTAGTCCGTAATGGACTGGCCTGAGGTCTCGCTACAAACAAGCGTCTGCTGGAAGAGAGTAGGTGAGTTGTGTTTAGTCTCTTTGCTAAAGAAATGAGTCAAAGTTAAAAAGATGTTTGGTGTCTAGTACTATGTCTGTGACCCTATATGTCCTGTTGATGAAGTTAGCTGCTGTTCTGAGCATTATTTGAGAGACGGAGAGTGACGTGAGGGAAAGGAGTCCCAGACTGGACGAGAACCCGGGCTGAGCGTAACCAGTGCGCCCTGTAATGACCTCTTTTCTATGTTTTCTGTAGATCAGTTTCCACACTTGAAGGCTCCGCCCCTGAAACTTGTTCACACATGTCCTGAAAAAGTTTTCCTGTCAAAGGAGGAGAGCTGGGAGAGAAACCAAATCTAAAACCAGCTCGAACCGTTTCAGTCTTATCTGGAAAATGAGTCTCAGATGTTTTTATTTAGTCTTCATGATTCACTGGAATGTCTTCACGCCCACCTCTGCGCTGAAGTCGCAGCTGCTGTCTGACTCTTTTGGGAAATGTAACCGGGCTTATGTTCAGGTCACTTTATTTGGGCGCTGTAGTTGGATTTGTTTAGCAGCAAATATAACACAAAACTGGACAAAACAATTAGGATAAAAAACTTCATATAAACTCAAACATGATAAAAATACTCCACCAATCAGAGAGCACGAATCAGCTCATCAGATCCACCAATCAGAGAGCACGAATCAGCTCATCAGATCCACCAATCAGAGAGCACGAATCAGCTCATCAGATCCACCAATCAGAGAGCACGAATCAGCTCATCAGATCCATGAATACATAAAGTGTTAAACCAAATATATACTGGCGGTGAATAAGGCTTCTGCCATGTGTGCTTACAGGACAGATTTAGGGCGACGAAGGGTGCTGAGTCCGTCGGTCAGGTTTGATATGTGTTAATAAACCAAAAGGGAAGTGGAGGAAAAAAAAGGGTAGTGGTTAAGTTTGTTGATATTTACCCATCATCCTGTGCAGGATTTTGAGATAACTGCAAAGACTGTTTGACCTCAGCGTCCTTCAGAAAGACAATAAACCACACAGTCCCTAAATAAACCGAAACATTCAGGATTTTATTTTCTGGTGATTTAGTTTCACAGAAGATGTGATGAAACGAGTCACAGAAAGGAGGACACAACGGCGAGACAACGAATCAGTTTGTCCAACAGACAGGGTTTAATGAAACTCAGGCAGAGACAGGCAAAGGTCAACGACAGCTAGACTATGAGAGTGAATAAATACTGGAAGGAGACAACAAACAGGTGACGAGACACTGAGACACACGAGGTTAAATACAACAGGTAATGATGGGAAACAGGCGGAGAGACACAATCAGGGGCAGGGCAGACCAGACAGGAACAAATGTAGACCGAAGACAAATCTGAGCTCAACAGAGTCTCTCCGTGACGACTCTCTCATGAAAACCTGTTTTTGAAGTTCTTTTATCTAAGAAAGGTGCTTGTTTGTTTCTTCAGGTGATTATTTAAGTCCTCTTTAACCCACTTCTTCATCAGAACAGGACTTCACTGTTAGTTTTATTGTCTGTTGATAGTCGTAAAGATAAAGCAGTGTGAGTCAGCTGTTTACAGGCGCTGAGTTAAACTAGTTCAGGATAACGTTTCCCAAGAGCGGAGAGTTTCTTCTTCTCATTTCTGGAGCTCTGTAGAAATTCTGAAATTCTGAGATGATTTTGTCAGACTTTTTTTCTCCACATGCACTTTCACTTTATGAAAGACGAGTACTGAAGTGACTCCAGGGGTTTTTGGAGTATTACCTCCTAAAAGACAAGTGAAAGAAGAGTAAAGCTGAAACCAGCAGCTATGACCAGTGTGTGAAAATATGCCCTCCAGATGTTGTCATCAAACACTGATCAGACAGCAGGACTGGATTCATCTCTGAAGTTTCCAGAGTTTTTTATAAAGCTGCTGTGGGGAACTTTTTTTTAGTTCATTATTAATCTGAGGGACTGCTGTTCACAGGGGAAACCAACGATGTTCACAGCCTGACTGGAGATAAAAACACGACCACGAAAATATACGAGGAGGATAAAATACATGCTGTCAAAAGTCTTAAAGTGCGGCCTCTCTGACTGAAGAAAGGAAAAGTTGTTTCACTGGGAGGTGGAAAAAGAAAGAAAGAGAAAGTGAGAGGTGTGGTGGTGAGGTCTGACCCCTGAATGTCCTCTCTCTCTAACTTCTCTCTCTCTCTTTTCTCTGTCAGGGCTCTCAGGGTCAGGGCGGCGTGCCCGGCAGTGACGGCGACCCCGGTGACGATGTGAGTTTATTCGCAGAAAGCCTCAAACATGTAAAGAGAAACTCTCCTGTTGTTGTTTCAACCTTTGTGATCTCTGTCTGCTCTGTCTCAGGGTCCGCTCGGAGTCCCAGGTGTGATGGGAGAACCTGGAGCGTTTGGTCCGAAGGTAACAAGCGTAGTGGTCTGCAGCTCTCTGATTGGCTGTTCCTTCTTCTTGTTTACTTTTCAAATCAGTGCTTCATTGTTAAAATAAGAGGACAACATCACCTGGGAACAAAAGTCTCAGAGGACTCAGAAAAATCCCCCAGAATCCTCCTGTGATATTTACAATACTTGAGAAAGATGAGTCATGACACTGGAAACCAGCCAATCAGCTGACACCTGGAGCTGAACCACATCAGAACAATGGTGGAGTCTTGTAGTACAAACACTCACACCCTGCTGTCCTCGGTCCTGAGTCACTTTAAGTCATGTGACGACCCGGCTGGCTGAGTGACTTTTATCACAGTCGCCGTTTCTCCGCAGTCTCAGAGACGAACATCTGTTTGAAAACACAGACGCTGTAATCCCTGTCTGCCTCACCGAACAACAACACATTTAACTTCTTCTCCTCTCATGGATGAGAAGTTTCCACCTCTCCTTCCACATGAAAACACAAACATCAGTCTGAAGGAAGCGCTCACATTTGTCCTCCTGGACCCGCTTCTCCAGTCTGGGAAAAGAGCTGCGTCCTCTGCTCTCCTGGTCCTGGATCATCATTCCTCCGTTGTTCGGTGATGTGGTCCTTCGCCTCAGTCTGAGTCTCTTTGAACGTGGCGGTAAATCTCCTTTCACAGCTTCAAACATGTCGACTCGTTGTTCAGCTAAATCCTCCTCTGGTGAGCGGACGGTCCTGAGACTCAGATCGAGTCTTCGTCAGTCTTTGCCCCGTTATCAAACTGGGTTCATCCCTTTTATTTCGACCCTCATTGGGGTCACGCCCCCCGGTCTGGGAGTCCCTGAACCGACCCGCTCATGCAGCAGTAAACTGGTCCAGTTTGGGTGAAATGAGTCATTTAGTCAGTGGAGTTTGGTGTTTCTGTGTCAGACACCTTTAATGAAAATCTTGAACCTGTCAGAGAAAAAAACAAAAAACACTCAGACTTCAAAATACGAGAAACAGCTGAGCTCGAGTTTTCACAGCCGTTTACACAAATATCAGTTTTAAAACAAACAGCTGAGCCTGTTTTTACCGTATCTAAACGTCTGTTTTTATCCTGCAGGGCGGTAAAGGGGACCGAGGTGTGAGGGGACGGAGAGGCAGAGTGGGAGCTGGGGTGAGTAATCAGCTGGGTGTGTGTGTGTTTTTTAAGTGACTCAGGAAAGTTTCATTTCTGAGAAACCAGGAGGAGCAGAAGGAGGAGGAGGAGGAGTAAATGTTTGGATTACTCTTCTGTCGAAGTGTCTCTGAGCAGGACGTCTTTGACAGCTTCCCTCCTGAAAGTTCCTCCAGTCTGCAGAAATCACTGACCTGATTTAACTTTGGTTTTTAGATGTTGTCAGTAACTTTCCATCTGACCGAAGTTATCTGGAAATAAACTAAATATGAAAGACGCTCTGTCAGGAAAAAAAAGAAGTATGAGT
This sequence comes from Xyrichtys novacula, assembly GCA_962446985.1. Taxonomy (NCBI): domain Eukaryota; kingdom Metazoa; phylum Chordata; class Actinopteri; order Labriformes; family Labridae; genus Xyrichtys; species Xyrichtys novacula. The sequence goes on from OY660871.1 coordinate 35,343,581, forward strand.
TAAAAAAAAATGCAGTTTAAGGAAGTGAGAATGCAAAGTTTTAATTTTTAATTTAGAGCAACTTCCAGAAGAAAACGACAAACTGAGTCACGATTTTCTGCAGTGACATCTTCAGTATGAACTCAACAGAGATGTGGGATCAAGACGAGAAAACGAGACATTTCAGAGTCAAAGTGGATTCATGTTAAAAAGACGGATTTAAAGCTAATATCATATTTACAGAATTAATCAGTCCCAACAGTGTCGAGTATCAAGAGGGGCAGGATGACTTTGAGGTGGTGTCAGTGGACACAGGCCCTAAAGGTCAAAGTTCAGTGACTCACATCATCACGCTAACATTTCAACAAATTCAAGAGAAACCCCGACAGAAAACTACGCTGCTGTGAAATCTGACGTGTTGAGGTTTGAGGGGAAACACAGAGGAACAGGCGACATGTTTTAATCACACTCATGTAAAATAACTCTGTCTCTGTCTCATCTTCCTCCCCTACAAACATAAATGTGATGCAGCAGAACCAGGATCTTCAGTTTCTCCTCTGTTTGTGTCACAGGGATCTCCAGGGGAGCAAGGAGACGCCGGAGTGCCAGGAAAACTGGGAGCAAAGGGTCTGCAGGGCTCGATTGTGGGTACACACAACACTCAGAGTCTAGTCCTTCTGTCTTCAGTATCATCTGATGTTTGGTGACAAATACGAGGTTTAAAAGTGGATTTTACTTCACATTGATAACAGACATGTATCAGTCTATAACCCTCATCATGAACAGTGAAGAAACAAAGACGAATGAGTTCAAGTCAAAACTACGATTCTCTGAAACATGAACATCTAAGTGAGTGTTTGAAGAATCGAGCTGTGACGGTGTCGTCGTGTCGTCTGACTGAGCTGCTCAGATTTATTCTGATCATGACGATAATATGTGACGATTTATAATAACGGAGGGTTGTTTTTATTTCTCTTTCCTCAGGGCGCTAAAGGCGAAACAGGACCTGACGGTGAGAAGGTGAGCTCCACGGAGAACGGTTACAGATTAAAACTTAGTCTATGTTCAAACTCTGAGGTTTTAACCATCTGTGACTCATATCAGATTTTTTCATTGAAGTGTGAACAGTCCATTTCTGATTCCTTGTAATCCGACCCAGGCCTCTTTTGTATGTGGATATAAATCAGATATGGGGCAGGACCTTCCCCTACCATCCACAGAGTCTGTTTTATCTTTTGCACTGGTATCTTGGTTTGCCAACGTGTCACTCCAGGACAAAAACGCTCTGGGCCAGGTTGTTAAATCGGGGAGCCTCAACTCTCCATGACAGCTCTCTATGAGGCCCAGCTGCAGCGTAAAGCCAGCGCTATTGTTTTGGACAACTCGCACCCTCTGCAGAGCGAGTTCCAGCTCCGTCCCTCCAGCTGTTGCTTCTTGGTCCCCAAGGCCAGGACCAAGCGTTACAGAACCACCTTTGTCCCTGCAGCTATTGCAGTGCTTAACGGCAGGGCTAATAGATGAGGGCGTCTTATTGAACCTTCGGATCTTAACGATTGGCGTTTTTTCTTTTCTTGTACTTGACTGTTGTATTGTTGTTTTTATGCGTGTCTTATCGGGACGGCTGGGTTCCTGCCTGCAATAAAGAAACCTTTGACCCTTTGACCTTTGACCACCCTACAAACGTTTTTTCGCACCCTGCACCTGATAGGGTGAACAGATTTTTCCGATGTTTTTTCTCTTCACTTTGTGGAGATCGCACTATAGGACCATGATCGCCATGGAAACGAGGTTCATAATAATTACTAACCATGACTTTAAACCTACGCGGTGACTCCACCTACAGAGTCCTGATGCTCCTGAACCTGTAGGTGAAGTTCAGCACGGAGCCTTCACAGATGATAGATCTTTCTGTTTGAAGGTTCAGACTTTGTTTTGTTTCTATTTCTGTTCACCTTCAAACACACACACACACACACAGACACACACACAGACAAACACACACACACACACACACACACACAAACACACACACACGTGGAGTTTCCCGCTCCGGCGGCTTCTTTTGTGGTTTTTGTCTTTCCTGTTTTTCTCGTTTATCTCTGACTCTGACTTGATCATAATCTGGTGGTTTTTTCTCTGCAGGGCGCCGCAGGTAGAAAAGGTGTCAGAGGCCTGAAGGGACAGAAGGTGAGTGAACCTGATCCCAGTCTGATGATGATGAAACTCCTGCCCGTCATGTCGTCATTGTTTTTCCCTGAACCTGCTCTCATTTACTCGCCATTTGTTTGTTTCCTCTTTCCTTTACCTCTCAGGGAAGTAAAGCCGACCGTGGAGACAAAGGACAGGTGGTTACTCGCCTTTATTACCTCATCATGTGGTTAAAACACGTTTGATTTTATGACCTCATTTTAAGACGAGAGGAAAGTGTCTGAATCAGCAGAACCTCAAACTGGTCCATGAAATCCCATCATGATGACAAAGATGCTTCTCTACCACAGCGTGGACCCAAAGGGGCAGGGGGTCGTACCGGTGTCCCCGGCCCCGTGGGACCGCCTGGTATCCCCGGGACCAGAGGAGAGCGTGGACCGGCTGGAGACCTGGGTGTTAAAGGTCGAGCAGGAATCAAAGGAGCTCCAGGTCCAGCTGTGAGTGAATGACTTTAGATTATCATCGTGGATTTGAGAGACCCTGATGTGGAGTCTTTCCAACCCTGAAACCCTCTCTGTCCTGCAGGGTCCTGGTCTGACCGATGAGCAGGTCCTGCAGCTCTGTAAAGGTGTAGTCACGGCTCAGATCTCCCAGTACGCCGCCTCCATCAGGGCCAAGTGTTCCCAGGGCTGCCCCATCAACAACCGCACACTCATCGGGCCCCCAGGAGCCCGAGGGCCGACGGGATCACCAGGGAAAGTAGTAAGTCCAACTCTAGACTCAGAGGTTGACCCGGGTTCAGTCCTTCACACCCTTTACAGCCTCCAGTCCTCTTGTGTATCGAGTTGATGCTTGGATCTTTACAAAAACTGGGTTCTGAGGGTTGAAGGTGCATTATCGATGATGGTAACCTGAATCTGCCTCCACCTGTCAGGGTAAAGCAGGTAAAGCCGGAGCCAAAGGAGCCAGAGGGGCTCAAGGTGACCGAGGACTGGAGGGGCAGAAAGGAGCGCAGGGTAACAAAGGTGAGAGCAGATCTGAGGAGGTCTGTCTGAGGTTCAAGAGTCGACCAGAGACGAACAGACCAGGACTCCACGTTGATCCGAGCATCTTCTCAAAGGCTTGTGTGTTTCCCTGAACAGGTCCAAAGGGATCTAAAGGCCTCGCAGGAGCTCCAGGTAAAGGTCTGCCGGGACCTGATGGACCACAAGGCCTCAGAGGTTTGTAAATTAAAATGTCATCGAACCCGAATCTTTAATTTTGGATCAGTGTTGACTGAACCACGGCTCTCTGCAGGTTTGCCAGGTCACCAAGCGGAGGTCAAAAACGGCATGGAGGGTCCTCTAGGTCCCCGTGGTTTCCCCGGTCCAGTCGGTCAGATGGGGATGCTCGGGACCGCGGGTGTGCCGGGATTCTGCGAGGCGCGGGACTGCAGCATTCATGCGCCTGTGATGCGTAAAGAGCAAGGACTGGTGAAAGGACCGGTCAGTGCAAAGATCTGAACCCGAGTACGAGTTACTAAAACTGCTGAGACTCTCCAGGGAGAAACTTTGAGGTTCCTCTGATTCAACTCCTGCTGACAAACGGGCGCCAACACGACTGGAGAGAGAGCTAAACATACGGGGTTAGTATCTTTGAAATCTGGGATTATTTTAATCTGTGGAGACTGAGAATGTCGGTGGGCCGAGCACGGTACCATGGGGAACTCCGCTGGGTCTAAGTTTGGGCAGAAATTCTCCTGAATGAAAGCAGAAAAGCCGCTTTGAGGTGACCTTCTCTAGATGAGACAGGTTTTACACTTTGACACGATCCGAACACGTAGAAGTTTGACCTTCGACCCGTGCGCCTGAGGTGATAAGATGAAGAGAATGAACCTCCCGTTCTTTGGCCCAGTTTTGTTCTTTGTCGGCTGTTTCCTGGTTGAATAAAGATGAATAAAAATGCTCTGTAAATAGTTTGTAAAGTAACTCAAGTGCGTGTACTGTGCTCTGAAATGTTTCAGATAAACTGACCTTTTTTTTTTAATCTGAGTCGTCGGCTTGTCGCTCACTTGGTGTCGTTGGAAAGATGATGAGGAAAAGATAAACTGACCAATCACACGAGTTCAAGAAATCATGTTTTCTTTCCAGTGTTACGGCATAAAAAACAGTCATAAAACACAGAAACAAGGAGCTGAAGATCACACACGACCACGTCTGAGCTTTCTTCTTTCCTGTGTTCATATTTACAGTGGATATTAAAGTCGACACACCCCCGTTCACCTGTCAGGTTTCTGTCGTGTAAAAAAATTAAAATCAAGATAATTTCACAACTTCTTCCTCCTTTAATGTGACCTTTGACCTTTAACCTGAACAACAATTAAAAAACAAACAGAAACTTTCAGGGAGCTGAAGTAAAAATAAACAGCTGAGATCATGTGGTTACAGAAGTGTGTTCACCCGTTAATCAGTGGGGGTGTGGCTGTGTTCAGATTTAACCAATCACATTCAAACACACCTGTCACCAGTTAAAGAGCCTCTGATCAACATTCAAGTTCAAGTTCTCGTAGCTTTTCCTCACGTTTCTGTAGAAACATCTTCAGCTCAAGCCGTGGTCCACAGAGAGCTTCCAAAGCATCAGAGGGATCTCAGTCAGGTGAGGCTACAGAAGAACTTCAGAGGAACCATGGACCACAGTGAAGACTGTCATCATCAGGTGGAGAAAATATGGAACAACGGTGACCAAGAACAGGACGTCCGTCCAAAACTGACGAGAAGAAAACTGGTCAGGGAGGCGACCAAGAGACTGACAGCAACACTGAAGGAGCTGCAGGAGTTTCTGGTGAAGAACATGAGACAATGATCTCCTGCTGTCTTCATATGTCTGGGCTGTGGGGTAGGGTGGCTAAGACAGAAACCTTATCTTACAAAGAACAACATCAGAGTCCGGATTAATTTAGCAAACAGACGTCTGAAACCTCCCAAACACACGTGGGAACATGTGTCATGGTCTGATGGAACCAAAGGTGAACTTTTTGGACATCATTTCCAAAGGTTTATTTGGCTCCAAATCAACATCACCAGAAGAAGACCACACCTACAGTGAAGCATGGTGGTGGCAGCATCATGCTCTGGGCTGTTTTTCTTAGTCAGGGTGGAGGGAATTATGAACAGTTCCAGATACCAGTCAGTGTGTTGGAACAAAACCTTCGACCTTCTGCTAGAAAGATGAAGATGAAGAGGAACTTCATCTTTCAGCGCGACAATGACCCAAAGCACACGTCTCAAGTCCAGACCTGAATCCCATCGAACATTTGTGGGGTGATCTAAGAGGGCTGAGTACAGGAGACGTCCTCGCAGTAATCTGTCAGATTTACAAAGAAGAGTGAGCAAATATTTCCACATCGAGAAGTTCCACGCTGATCGACTCCGACCCAAAAAGACCGAGTGCTGAAATAAAAGCCAAAGGTGCTGCGACAAAGTCTTAGTTTAAGGATGTGAAGATTTATAAAACCAGGTTATTTTAACTTTTCTATTTTTAATTAAGAATAAAAATAAGAACTTTATTAATCCCAGAAGGGAAATTCAATTAATTATTATTATTATTATTATTATTATTATTATTTTTCCCCCTACAGGTTTCAGTTTGTTTTTCAGTTGTGTTGTTCAGGTTACAGGTCAAATTAAAGGGGGAAAAAGTTGTGAACATTTTTTATCTTACTTTCATTTTCTTACATTTTTAAAACCCTGCAGTTGAACAGAGGTGTGTAGACTTTTTATATCCGCTGTGATTCACTGTTTTTGTTTAACTGTTGGTCAAAAAGCACAAAAGAATCACAAATTAATCATGAGACAGATCGCAGAGAGAAAGATTTAATATTCAGAAGAAGAAACAGAACAGACAGAGCTGCACACGAGTACAGGTCCTCTTTAAATACATTTCATTACAGAACAAAAGACAAATCTCTGCAGGTTTAGACGAAAGAGAACGAAACTTTTTAAATAACTTTGACTGGCTCAGAATTCTGCTGCATGGTTTCACATTTGACATTCACACTTTTTTACTAATTGAGCAGAATTTACTGAAAACGGAGGACATGATCCAGTTTTATCAACAAAAAAAAACAGGTTTTTGAGAACATTCATTATCAGTAAGAACAGAGTTAAAAAAAAAGCTAAAACTGGAAAAAAGAGAGAATGAAATCCACATTCAAATAAAGAAACCAATTAAAACAAACAGAAGCTTTAAAAAACAGAGCACTTGTTTTTTATTATTTTGCATAGACAGGAAGTGATTTAGTGCTCTGTCTCCGCCTTTCTTTGTGCAAATGTCCAGCGAGGAAGACTGAAAAGTGCTTTTTTATGGTCATGGACTCCTAATTTCTATATTGATTAGTGATTTGATCAGATTTAAGTGGGTGAAAGACGATCAGAAGAAGCAGGAAAGAGCATCAAAAGAACATCACAGATATTTAGACTAACTGGGACAAACATTAAACAAAAAGATATAATACATTTTTTGATCATCACTTATGAGGGAGACTCAAGCTTAACTTTTCTTCACATGTCAGATACGGTCAGAAACAGACTCGTAATGTCAGTTTTATTCAGATCTGTGTATGTTGTCTAACTCTATGACAAACACGTCAGCTGTAATCAGACTTTGTCTCGTTAGAGAGTCTGTGTGCAAAATTAAAGACTGGTGGTTAAAAAGTGCTTAAAAAGACAAAAGGTGTCGAGGGAAAAACGAAATATTATTATTCTGATTATTATTATCATCATATTAGCATGTTTTGGTTTTGACTCAACCGTTATTAACTCTGCTGTTCTTGTGCTGGCGGGAGCATAGATATCTATAAGAAAGGCTAGATGACACCAGAGTCACCAGCGTCCGTACACGGCGGCCATCTTACTCCAGTTTTCCATTCTGGTTGTCTCTACGGTAGCTGATGGGATCAAAAATACTCTAAACTCGCTGAAATGTTGACAGATTAATAAACGGTTTAGTATATTACAGACCTTAATAACGAGGCTGTGAGTTGGGATGTTTGGACTTAATAAAATGACAGATTTACTTTGAGGAAAACAAAAAGACTAAAGCTCCTTTCACACCAGGAGCGTTTTTTTCATGTGATTATTTTTTAGGTCAATACAAGCGTTCCCATCAGCAACGTTTTCCCGTCCTGTGACAGTGTCAGTCTTTGTGTTTGTGTTTATCAGCTGTCTGACTTGGCTAACTAAGACCAAGTCCATATTACAAAGTTGACCCAGTAATTTTAGTCAGTTAAAGAGGCAGAAATGCTCTTTAGATTCAACATAACTGAAGTTACACATGATTTCTAAACTGTTTGGTTTGTTAAAAACATCTAAAATGGAAACATGAGGCAGAAATTTATACTGAAAATAAATATTTATATATGTTATTGTTATATGTTGTTATAGTTATTCATATAATAGAAATATTACTAATATAACAAACATGGAATGATTAAATGTTTTAAATGATTTAATATAACTGCCTTGTGTGTGTAGGTCTATAACTATTGCCCTATCTATCTGTTTAATGTTTATTTATGTAAATCTATAGTTAAAATTATTCCTTAGTTTGCAGGAACATAACTAAAACTCTGAGGTTTGTTACAAACCAACCGTTTATAAATCTATTTAAAATTAATTAATCTATGGTTGTTTAAATACTACATGTACCGTAGACTGGAATGTAATTACATCTAGCTCATATATATATCTTCTCCAAACCAATGAGACCGTCTTCAGGTGAGTATTTTAGGTTCTACAAGTATGACTGTGGGAGGTAACAGAGTCATTAAGTGTTTAATCTGTGGTTAATCAAAATTAGAGTCCCTTTAGGGCTGAGTCCACTCCAACAAACACTTCTGATAATAAATGTATAAGATTGATGATATGACGTGAACTTCTCCACACAGTTTAAAGATGAATAAACAGTTTGAAATGACGGTGCAGCTCAGATATCGTCAGGTGGATTAAAAGGGAGAAAAGTCCAGAATGATGTGGTAGTGTTGTAACAGATCAGCGTTCACAGTTATTACAGTAATACTTGGCCTGAGCTGTGATATTAATACATGTGACATTTAGGGGGGTTTGTTTTTAGACTCTTTAACATCCTTCCTTAACCGTAATCATTGAATATTTTCAGTGCAATAATCGGAGTTCAGTCATACAGATGCTCTTTTCTGCCTCAGCTCTCTTTCACCCTTTATTCTTAACGTTTGGACCGTGGCTGGATCAATACTTGCTGGTGTTTTTTTGTACAAAAGTTTCTAAAATACGTCCATGAAAGATAAAGATATGTCACAGATATGTAGTGGGCAGGTTACTCTCTGGTGAAAACACTGTTAAACTAGAGGAATAGGAGTGTCTCTCCTGGCAGTCGTGTTAAACAGATATCTTTGATTAGTTTCATATTAGCTGATAGCTTATTGTGCACCAAATTTAGCTGTTTATTTAATCTAGTTTATGATTTTTCAGGAGTCCATCATGTGAACACCCCCACCCCCACTAAAGTCCTCTTCCTACAACCGTAACCTTCTCTCCTATAACACCTCATAACTTCATCCTTCTCCGAGGCGTCAAATTTTAACGGAGTACCAGAGTCACCTGATGCTAAACGACTCTAATTAGTGCAATATCCAGAGTGTTCATTAAATGACCCTGATCATAACAACCCCAGCAGGGAAATGGGAGTGAGTGACGCCATTTTCAGACATGAACTCTGGAAAATGTCCAGAAATGTACCCAACTCTACAGTTCACACACAAACACACCTTCACAGCATGAAGTCTCCTTCACTGAACCTTCAGCTGCTGCTCTTCCAGAATTAAAACGGGTTTATTTTAACGGATTATCTTGTAAACAGATTGTCGAGTGAAGCATTAAAACCTGTTTCTGTTAATCAGGCAGTGTAAACGGAGCGAGGAGCGGTCTGATCTACACTCAGTCATTCAGCTCTCCTGAAGTCTGACCTGAAAACGTGCCGTCGTACTCTTACAGTGATCGTGAAAACTTCATTAGTGGAACAAACTTCATGATTATCGTTACAGTACCTTCAGATCATTTTACAGATCTGTGACTGTGAAGGTGGGGAGAGAAACTCGTGTGTTTGTGTTCATGGAAACGGCTCATCTGCAGGGTAGTTTCAGGAAACTGTGCATGTCTGAAAAGGGCGTTATTAAAAAACATTCACATTTGACTCTGTGTTTTTTTAGAGGGAGAAGTGGTGAAAATGGGGGACAGTGACAGAGGACCAACAAAGCTGCAGCGCCACACTCAAAAACACTGTCTGCCGGACTCTGCCGGCGAGGTAGTGACTCGTTTTACATATAAATAAAAAAACCCGTATAAAAAGAGCAAAAAGAAAACTACATGATGCTGAATTATCCCTCATCCCAGAGCTTAATATAAGTGTGTAAAGCTCCACACTTCACAGCACCGTCTGCCGAACACTGTCGGCGAGGTAGTGAGTAAAAACAGAGTATAAAAATATAAAACCATTAATCAAAGTGTCTAAAAACTAAATCTTTAAATCAATCCCTCATCCCATGGCCTGATTAGACGATGCAAAGCTTCACACCTAATAACACTGTCTGCCGAACACTGTCGGCGAGGTAGTGAGTCTTTAAGACTTAAATAAAACATCTGAATCTAAACTAAGTAAGCCGAGTGCAAATAAGGTTACTTAGAGTCAGCCCTGGTCCCAGAGCTCAGACAGCAGCGCAGCAAAGAGGTGGTTTCAGACGCTGATCATGTGACCGATCATCATCATCAACACGGGCAGCAGCAGCAGCAGCGGACCGACGGACCCTGCAGCAAACAGACAAATACAGGAGTCGTCTCAAAATAACGCTGTCACTCAAAAATGTTCATTCAAGGATACTAATGAAACACGGCTCTGTAGTAGAAGAGTCCTGCTCTCTTTGAGGACCAGAATTCTCCTGATGTTTGGGTTAAAAAATGTCCCAATCCCACTTAAAAGTTTCAAAAGTTGAGGACACAAACTGGGAATGTGATCAGGATACAAAAAAGCTCCTTTCACATGTCAGAAATCAAACTGTTCAGTATCGATAAAGAGGAATCAGTCCTGGTTACCTGGAGCCAAAGCTGGAGCAGAGCAGGGCAGGGGTGTGAAGCTGATCCTTTCCTCCATCACTGAGCCCCCTCCCTGTTCAAAGATCAGGAGGCTCAAAGTCAACCATGACACACTCAGATCTTTATTCAAAGTGCTTCACAACATCTGCAGAGAGGATCCCTAAAGACGTCGACCTTCTGGTTCCAGAATCAGATGATGTTTTTATTAAAACTAGAAACTGCTCTTCACTCTCCAAACGAAGCCGGCTGACTCCACCGACAACTGAATAAAGACTCTCTCTGCTCTCTGGACGCTGACTCGAACAGTCTGACTCTGCAGAAACACAGCCAAGTCTGAACAAAACCAAAAACCAAACAGTGTATCACTGACCTTCTTATGCACCACACTAACTTGGACTTCAACGCACTTTTCCAGCAGCATCCGCCCATCATTGAGCTCTTTACATGGAAGTTTGCAACCTTTGCGTGAGCCGCTGAGTTTGTAGTAAGCGAAGGTCTGAAAAAAACAAAGAAAAATCCCTTTAAGGATAAAAACACTGGAGTCTGTTCATAGAAGACACGGATAAAAACTCTTATAAAGGTACAGTGCGCAGGATTTAGCAGCATTCATCAGAATATTTGCACTGACTGATATTTTTAAGAGTAAAAATGAACATATAGAGGATCATGCTCATCATGCATCACAGGAGCTTCTTGTCCCTGAAGGCCACCGTCCCTTCACTGGGAAAAAGGGCGGAGTTTCTAACAGCCAGATGTTGCTAAATATTCTGTTTCTACGCACTGTACCTTTAAAAGGTCAGGATGGGACCTGGAGGGTGAGGGTTAGGAAGACTTCCCATGATAAGGACGATATTATCATGGGATAAAACCACAACTCTTTCTTACATTTAACTCTAACGTTTCAAGAATTTCAAGCCAACACTGGTGTCAGTCCTGAAACCCAATCAGTGAAGACGGTGCATCTGAAACAATCGAGTCAAACTCCAATTGAAGATCTTGGAGTTTGAAAGTTGTTTTTGGAGTTTCAGGAGAAGACAAAGAAAAGTGACACAGCCGGACAAACATGACGTAGTTTTGTTCACCGGGTAAATCTGGAGCGGCAGATAACTGAAGGTTACACTTCGGTTTTTTTCTCCCATGTTTCATGAGCTGAACTCAAAGATTCACACCTGTGAAGATTCAGACAAATGTGTCAACAATAAAAGAGAGAAATCGGTCTTTTATGCAAACAGAAAAAGTCCTCCATCTTTGAGTTCAGCTCATGAAAAATGGGAGCAAAAACAAAAGTGTTGCCTTTCTATATTTTTTTGTTGAGTGTGTTTTACTGGATAGTTTCGTTTTGAATAGTTATTTGATGCTCCATGAAGCCAGATTAGAAGGGGAGCAGAGGTGGAGCAGTGAGGGGAAACATGAACACATCTACACCTGTCACAGGGGAAGGGTGGGGGGGGTAACCAACAAGCTTTACTACGGCTCAGCTAACAGTGCGTGAAAGTAAAAGGGAGGAGGCTGTTTCAGTCTTTAGTTTTCTGAAGTGAAAATGAAAGGGACTAACACTAATGCAGGTTAATTACCTATAAATGATTGATTACCACTTCTTTCTCTGTCTCTTTCCTCGTTTGTCTGTTTGAGTAACAGTGAAATCACAAAAACATCACAATTACAGAATATAAGGTCAGTGGATCTTTGTTTCATCAGAGCAGATACACTGTCTGCACTGAGTATCAAACATCATATCCTGATTTTAGGAACCAAGATACACCCTGAAAACAGGCTGACAGCAGAGTCTGGATTAAAAACAGGATCAATGTTCACAGTTCCTCTCCTCTTGGTGACTAGAAATAAGGTGGATATGATATCTGCACCACCGTTACCTTCTGGTCGTTGCTCCACGTGTTTCCACAGTGTCGGTCGAACTTAATGGCAGGTTGGTCACAGCAGTGATAGGTGGAGTTCCTCTGATTCACCCCTGAGGAACGCCCCTGTGCCGCAACGGCAGCAACTAAGACTTTTAAACAAAGAAGAAGAAGAAGAATCAGACTTTTGAAGAAAAACCCAAAAGACTCCAGGTCGATCAACAGGCGGATCAGAGCGGCGTCAGCAGTGATGCGAACGCTTAACCGATCAGTGGTGGTGAAGAAAGAGCTGAGCCGTGAGGAGAGACTCTGGATTTACCGGTCGATCTACGTGCCGATCCTCACCTATGGTCATGAACTTTGGGTAATGACCGAAAGAACAAGATCGCAGATACAAGCGGCTGAAATGGGTTTCCTCCTCAGGGTGTCCGGGCTCAGCCTTAGAGATAGGGTAAGGAGCTCGGACACTCGGGAGGCGCTCAGAGGAGAACCGCTGCTCCTCCACGTCCAGAGGAGTCAGCTGAGGTGGCTCGGGCATCTGGTTAGGACGCCTTCTGGACGCCTCCCGTTAGAGATGTTCCAGACATGTCCCACCGGGAGGAGACCTCGTGGCCGACCCAGGACCAGGTGGAGGTGGCCTGGGAGCGCCTGGGAATCCCCCCGGAGGAGGAGCTGGTGGAAGTGGCTGGGGCAAGCGACCGACCGACCGAACAAACAAACAAACGGACTTCAGGTCTGTACACAAATGAAATAAAATATACCGACTTGTTTGAGTGTTTTTAGTATTTTTATTTGTACTTTTGTACTTTCTATGATGTGAAAATGCTAAACAATAACTGCACTTGGAGATTATGAGGCCTCTAGTGCAACAAGAAAAACAAGATAAGAAAGAGACAATGAAGGTGTTTTTGGTGCAAAAGGTTTGTGCATCTGTAACATGTCATTTGTAGTTGTGTACAGTGATTGTGTATGTGTCTGTATGTAAATGTGAAATCACACACTCTATGAGTTGTGTATTTGTAGATTCTTTGTGTGTTTTTGTTGATGTTGTTTTTATTTCCACAAATACAACACAACATTCACACATTCACAAATGTGTAATTACAGGAGCACAAATCCTATTTCACAGTCACAGATGGACAGATGCTGAGACAACTGGATCAGAGTTTGAATCTGTGACTGTGAAATAGGACTTGTGCTCCTGTAATTACACATTTGTGAATGTTGTGTTGTATTTGTGGAAATAAAAGAAAATCTACAAGTACACAACTCATAGAGTGTGTGATTTCACATTTACATACAGACACATACACAATCACTGTACACAACTACAAATGACATGTTACAGATGCACAATAATCCCCCGATAATAACTGCATGAAAATCCCTCAGCACACTGAAATAAAGGGTTAGACACTTGAAACTTCCCAGACTTCCTTAAATCATTTGTCTCTGAAATTTTTAAAATAAGGATAACCTTTAAAGCTCACAAAGCTTGATAATAACAAGTGAATTCATCAGAAGTGTCAGTGACACGTAATGGGATTTCCCCAGTCCACTTCCCCTTTCCGAGAAACCCCGGGGAATCCCAGCCCGATTTCACTTTCGCTGTCCGCTTTGAGCGCCAGTTATGAAAGCATATAACACATAATTAGTCACATATAACTACATAATGAAACTGACATAAAGAGCTGAAGGCTCTCAGAGGAAAATGTCTCTTAAATTAGTGTTTGTTAAAAAAGTTAGCGGAAAGTTGGTACCGCTCACGTGACAACAACACTGTGACGCAGAAATATTACACATCAACATAAATACAGTTTTCTATGCAGTATTATTGATATTCAACTTAATGCAAACATAATGGGTCGCAAATCTGCAGCACATGTCACTTATTGATCAATAATACGAGCGAATTCACCCTCCCACTCGACGCCGAACTCCATTTAAAGACCCACGAATTTAATTAACATCGTGTCCCATAAATTTCATTAAGCAGAAAATGCAAGTTTTTAACACTTTACTTAATCTACAGCATTTGGTTTGCAATTCGGCTTCGATTAAACTGACTTTAGGGGTGCAGTTGTAAATTAATGCTGGATTTTATGTCTGTTCAAGAGGCTGCAGAAATCTACCCGTGTTCGGTTGCATCAACCAGTTTTGCAGTGTATTTAAGATATTTAAAGACACTTTGTTGGATTTAATCTAACACCGATTTGTCAAGAAATCTCCAGCATGTAACATCATGACTTTAAATGCCCGTTTTTAATTTTGCATGTCAAGCCGCAAACAGGTGGGGTACTGTGGTCGATAATTAAGACGAGTTTTGGTTTTTAAAGGCTGCTAGCCATGTGACCGTTACTCAGCGAATTCAGCAATCATGATCAATCGCTGCCTTGTAAACTCTTAAACAGACATTAAAGTCGCTAAATATCGAGTATACTCACCGAAAAGTGAAAGAAAGAGTGAGGGGGTCATGATCTAAGGATTAAAAACTAGTCTATGATAAGCTCTGGTCTAGTTCACACCGTCTAACCGACCTGTGTGTGACACTGAGGAAAACCCAGCGGTGTAAAATGACGGGTGTAAACTTCCGCTTTCGATTACACTACAGATACTACTTAAAGCCGAAACTAACGTTCCGAGTTCACTTCACACTGAGTACAAGAGTTTTCTGTCCTCTTCTCTTCAACATCAACATCTTTTTCATCATGATTTCGGACTTTCTGCACGTCGTCCTGCTGTCTCTCTGTAAGTAAACCAAACCTCACTCTAATTTTGACCGAATTTACCCTCACCTGTTCAAATACTGGTTTGTGTTATCTCCAAGTTAAGTGAATTCTTAAAGTTATTTAAAGCCTATCATTTCTACATGTACCTCTCCCTATTAATTAATTAATTCACTCACTCATTCATTCATTCATTCATTCATTCATGTTCCTTAGGTGTGTGCCATGCTCCTGGTTCTCCGGTCACTGAGGACACAGCGGAGGTGAAGACCGTCCTCGGGGGGGACCTGACTCTTCGGTGTCCGGCCACTTTCAAACCTGGGGTCGAGTATTTAGGCATCAGCTGGTATAAGGTAAAGAGAGTTAACTCGTGTCCTCTGCTCTTCATGTCCTTCTCTTCTTCTTCTTGGCTGATTTGAATCCAAACAGTCTTTCTGAACAGACACGTGACCAGCTCTGTATGAATGACCTCATTGATCAATCAGGTCAAGTTCAGCAACTGATCGAAGCAGTACTAATAGATGATGTATTCAGATTTATTTCACTGTTTACAGATCATAGATAGAGACAGGCTTACACTGAAATTAATAATAACAACAATAATGATCATTTAAAGCTCCTGTGAGGAACTTTTAGGTCGTGTAGCATATCAGTTTTTATATTTTGATTTTGTAAATGACTGACACTTATTTATTGTAATAGTTAATGTGTAACACATGAGAAGAAGGTTATTATTTTTATTATCGTTATTATAACCTTTATTTAACCAGGTTTGTCCTGTTGAGATCCAAGATCTCTTTTGCAAGAGGGACCTGGCCAAGAATGTCAATCACATTAATCATAGAGAATACAAAGAATACAAAATATAATTGAATTTTCAAAATAATTTTAAAAAAGTTTCAAGATTAGTCAAAAATTTGTACTCAAATAAATCATTTGCACTCCTGAAGCCTGGATGTAATGGAATTGATCATGGATTTGAAAACAGTCACAGATACCAGACTTTGGAGTTTCAGGTCTGATTTGTACTCGGAGCAGAAAATCTAAAAGTTTTCTTCCCTGTTTCTGTTCTGATCTTAGGAACAGAAACAGTAAGAACAGGTTAAGAAGGTTTCAGGTTAAGAAATGATAATATTAACAATCATCAGCCGTGTCACTGCTGCTCTTGTTTAGTACTTTAATGGGAATGTTTGAGTAAAACTGAAGATATGAAGAGTTTATTTAGTGTCAGAGGAGTTAAAGTGATGGTGTGACAAGTGTCAACATCAGCAAAGCTTGTCTTTACTGTGATTAATATGGTTCCTACCAATCAGCTGACTCCGTCTAATGATGTCACATTATGATGTCACAGGCCATAGATGCCGCGTCGACTCGTCTCAACGGCATCCTGACCAGAGACCTTCCGAACGGGACGACGCAGTGGTACGTGGACGTGGAGCGAGAAGTGAACCTGCTGGGCGACTCCCCCGACATCTTTTTACCCAACATCACCTGCGCTGACGGCGGGGTCTACACCTGCTACCTGGCTGCACCTCTGGGAGAGCAGAACAGGGAGAAGAAGGTCATCCTCACTGTTTCAGGTAACAGATGTTGGATATTTCTAAACCTGAGGAAAACGAGACAAAAGGAGCGAAAATCTCTGACGTGTATCATCCACCTCTCAGCCAGAGACACACTTTCATAGAGATCTGTTACCGCCGTCAGAGGAGCTTTAACCCACACAGTGAGCTTTAAACACCAAAGATCCTGTTACTACCAAAGGTTCTGTGTGGGATGTCAACACACCCCCTCAGGCATCAGTGACTTTTACATCCAATGAGGGGATTTCCAGCCCTGACCGTGTGTGTGGTTTTCAGTCTGGAGTATTTGACTCGAGTGTGACTCGGAGGAAATAACATGAACTCTTGTGTTTGTCAGGTTTACTACAGCGCCTCGATCTCTTTAACATTTCTGCAGAGTCAGTCCATGAGTCTCAGGCTGGGTGTTAACATCTACAGATGAATCATCATGATTTTTTTAACTCACTTGAAAGTCTTCCCAAGTTTTTCTCTTATAATTCAGGATAAACCAGAATGTTTTTAATCTACAATCCCACTTAGAAACTTTAGTAAACAAACTGGAGATAATACCCATAAAAATCAAGACTGGATTACCTGATTCAGGACGATCCTGTTGGTCTTCCTCAGGATTTATACCCTGATAGCTTCAGTCCTGTCAGCTGACTTTTGTCGTTCATGGAGGAAGACACCCTGACCTCTGAGTGGATCATTCACTGATTTTCTGTCCTTAAATCTTGTCTCCTCCTGAGATCTGTGCAGCTAATGTTGGTGTGTTAAAGCAGAATACTCTAGATTAGACTTTTGAACGTGAACATAATAACTTTGGTTTTCATTTTTCCCCTCAGGTTGTCCTGATGAGGCGACAGAAACTCTGATCACAGACGTTTACTTGGTGGTCATCGCTGCTCTGCTGCTGCTGTTTTCATTCCTGCTGTTCAGAATAAGCTATGTAAGTAAATACTAACACACACACACACACACACACACACACACACACACACACACACACACAGCAAAGCCTGGGAGGATTCAACATGACTCACATCAGCCTCTGCTTCTCTTTTTTCTGTCTCAGGTTTGTTTAAGGAATACTCTGAAAGAAAAACAAGAAAAACAAGAAAAACCGAAAAAAGAGATTTTATTGGACTCTGGACTCAAACCGCTCGATAAAAAGGACCTCATGTTGATTTATACTCTGGGTCCGAAAGCGTCAAAAACATCCACCATCTGCGTCTGAAGACAAAGAAACTGCTGGAAACTTCATCTGCAGGAGGACTGACCGCTTCACGATCTGGAACCTGGAGGGTCAGACAGGAAAGACAAAAGGGTCCAAACCTGACCCACAATTACAGATTTTTATTAGAGATGCCCCGAACAAAGAAAAGTTTAAGATCACAGGTGGACACAAGCGCGAGATGGTCCTCCCCAGACTGTCAGAGTCAGGCTGGAGGTCACAGACGGGGCAGCCGGGGTCCAGGAAGTCCACTGAACGCTGGGACAGGATTTACAGTTAGGGAGGAAGAGAAGATGTCTTTACGTAGGAGACATTAGGACAACAGTGATGGGTAAATATCTGAGACTTCAGGTCTAAAGTTGTGACTCTGTTTGGAGAAAGTCATAATCCAGTACGATGCTGTTTGTTTAGTGTTTAGAGGAGCAGCCAGACGCCTGCGCTAAGACGAGGATCGTGGAGAAACTTGTGAAGTTATACTGCAGCCAAAGTTTCTGTAATTCTTTAGTCACTTTAACACCTTTAACCTCAAAGTCTCAGGGAAAAGAAAGAAACCATTGGACAAAGAAGACGCCTGAAAGGCAGCTAAGAAAAATCGTATTCAGGCTTTAGTCTCGTTAAATTATAACTTCACTCAGGCAGTTTTATGACCGACTTACTCAGAGAACATCTCCAAATATCACGACTTTATCCTCAAATATAGTAAAATTGAGAAAATCTGCTTCCTTAAAACTTTCTCTTTTAATGCAGTGACTAAAAAAATCTGCAGTTTCTTCTCCTGAGACTTTATGTCAGGACTATAAAGACTGAACTTTGGAAATACGACGACTGTGAAGACGACTTCTTTGAATTATATGACGACTTCACTTATTCATATCAGGTTTTTATTAGATAAAAGGCAACTTAATTTAGTTCATATAAGGACTAAAATATGTGAAATAAAATAGTTTTGACAGGTTTTCTTAATAAGACGTGGAGTCTCATTTTAGGAGAGACCTGTAGACGTACGACTGCACAATGACGAAAGTACGATGGTGATTTAAGGACCTGATTCTGAGAGGATCCTAGGACTTCATATAAAAATACTCTGTAATCTTAACTCAGGTTAGATTAGATTGTAGCTTTAACTCTTACAATATTATGATTTTATTCCTTATAACTAAATTCACCTGATGGTCCAACATCATTCTTGAAATCTCAGATATTTTGCTCTGAATTCTCTGTTGTAGGAGAAAAACTGAAGAAGAAATATTAACGTTGAAAACAATAATCTGCCATCAAATGTGATTTTCATCGATTTTCAAGAAGGTTTATGGTGTCGTTTTAAAGAAACACGCCCTGAACTCAGAGCTCCGGTGTTTGTGTTGATTTTGGCGCCTCCCTATGGAAGGGTGGTAACTGACACTGAATCTCTTCCTGTTGTCATTTTAGAGTGAATCTCAGTGATTATCTTTAAGGGGTGATTCCTACTTTCCTCCTCGTATCAGTTAGAGGATCAAAAACGATAAAACAGAAATTGTGGTTCTTGTTCCAGATCGTCTCATTCGCTTTAGTCCATCAAAAACTCCTCATCGGAGCTTTAACTGCAGTGACATGGATTTAACATGAAACATTTCCACTTTAACGGAGTCAGACGATGAAAAAGAGTCCGACCAAATCACTGTCTTTTGTTCTGCCGCGTGAATGAAATTATCTGAGGACTGTTTTCCCTAATCGGGATTTTTTAAACATGAAATAGTTTAAAACTGTGTTTGGTTTTGACATCATACACTTTATTTACTTTTTCTAAACTTTGCTGTTTTCTTTTTTCTCTCTTGTTTGTTTGTTTTTTTGTCCGTAACAATGACGGATCAATCATCCCTCTTTATTGATATGATAGGAGTCAGTCCTCCAGGGTTGGCGCGGCAACAGTCAGCTGTAAAGAAATAACAAACCTTAGACTTCTTTGATTGACCAATCAGAATTCATCAAAGCGCCGGAATGCTCTGCATTTTTTATTTACACTTATTTCTATTTATTATTGTCTTTCTTTTTATTGATTAACATTTTAAAGTGTCATTAGATTACAGGGGGGATATTATGACATTGATCACTGATTTCTGTTTGATTCTTTCAGACACTGTTGAATGTTTTATTCCTATTGAACTGCACTAAAGATTGAGCTGGTTTCATATCCTTGACTTGTCTCAGTGTAAAAAAAAAAGTCTTTTACATTGTAAATGTGTGAATTTATCGATTTATAAATTGTTGAAGTTGGAAACTCCACTTTGAGGAGGTGAGAGTCTTTGGAGGCCTTTAAAAACAGGAACTGAAACATGGTGACTTTTTCCAAACACCTCTGCCCTTTAACTGTTTTTGTTTTGTCTGGACTTTTATTGTGATAAGGGGACGCCCCCTCAGACACACACACCTGACATCACTGTGTGGGTGATGTTTTTTCAGTTCCTCCTTTTACACATAAAAATAATCCAGAGTACATCTGTGAAACTCACTTGATTCCTCTTTGTTGTAGTGTTATGTTTGGTGTATTATATTCTGCTGTTGTATCCTATTTCTAATTGTTTCATGGTGGTTTGTGATGTGATTATGTGAAGATTTAATTCATTTTAAGCAGATTTAAGGCTGATAAAATGAGCAAAAAGGAGGGAAAATGTGCAGAATTATAGGAAAGTTGCAGTGGATCTCCAAAAAGACTTTTATTTTCATGTGTGTGTATTGTGCCAGACTTTTATTTATTTTATTTGAAATTTGTAAATACATCTTTGAAGCGTGTGTCTGGTGGTTTTGGCTGGTTTGAAGCAGACTGACTTAATACTAATACCTCTCTGTGACTTATGAACACTTCACTTTCTCTGACTTCTTTTGATCGTCTTCACACTAACGTT
This sequence comes from Xyrichtys novacula, assembly GCA_962446985.1. Classification (NCBI taxonomy): domain Eukaryota; kingdom Metazoa; phylum Chordata; class Actinopteri; order Labriformes; family Labridae; genus Xyrichtys; species Xyrichtys novacula. Next base: position 35,364,067 of record OY660871.1, read on the forward strand.
GAATCTATCAATCAAAAACTGTTGGGGAAAACTTTGACCTCTCGGGACTCTGGGTGCTTTTCGGGAAATGTTGCTCATGTCAGTTGTATTTTCATGTCAATTGACATCAACTCGAATAGGAAAAACCATAGACTGTATGTAGAATATATATATATAATATATATAGGATAAACAGTCTTTGGGAAATCACTCATACCTCTGCAAGGGCGTGAAGTTTCTCACCCTTCTTACTTAAAGTTTCTGTGAGGAGTTTTTCAGAAGGTCGAGACACAGACTTAAATATCTTCTGATACCTTTCTCATAACCCAAACCCAAAATATTATTTACAGGATGTTAAAAATTGTTGAAGTATGCATTGGCTTTGTTCAGAATAGTTGTTTGTTGTATATAAATCTAAGTTTATGGTGCTTAGCCTGAAAGTTGTGTCCAAACACACACCTGTTGTGGTCACTGCAGATGGAAAGGAGATGAACGTTATAAACACTCACACTGAAAACGGAGTTTTTATCTCTAAAACGGGTTCAGTTTATGCAGGAAACTTTTAAAGGGTTTGACTTCCATTTGCAGCAGTAACCGTAGACTGTAACGGAAAATTTTTCTTTTCTGTAAACACAAAGCCAGGCATTTACTGTATCATAACGAATCTAAATTAAGGATATTTTTTTACTAATGAAGCAGCTTGGAAATCATATTATGTATGTTAAAACAAAGGAGTAATTCTGCCTTTCCCACCTGTAAAGAATCATGTCTAGGCTACTTTGTGATAGTCCCAGCTATGTCACATTCACAACCTCCTGTTTGTTTGATAGCTGATAAACACAACTACATCCACACAAATCGTCATTTAGACAAAATATGTTGTTGTCACAAAATTATTATTGGTCTCACGGAAACGTACATAATAACTGAAACTCCCAGATTGGAGCCTTGCAAACGGTTGTGACAGACACACAACTATGCAGCAAAATCAAATCGATTTTCGAAAAGAAAAGCTGCACTTTCAACATGTCCACGCGGCCTGAATCATAGCCACGTTAATAAGGTTTTTAATAAACCAAAACGTTTGTAAATCCGTCAAGATTTCAGCGAGTCAAGTGTATTTATGTTTGTGTAGGTCGCTCACCTTCCATCCACTACTGTAGAGTGCGCTGAGAAGTCGCCCTTGGTAAGATGGCCGCTCGGTGACGACGCGGACGAAAGTCCCATCATCCATCTAGTCTCTCTATATATCTATGGTTCATACCAAATGTTTTTATTCTGAAAGACGCAGTTACCGGAAAGTGAGACGTAATACGGTGGCTTGACGCAGCGCGGTCACATGACTGTCTGTAATCCCGGACTGTCGTATCCGCGTGGTAAACAGACACGCTTCATCTGCGTTAAACAGCCGGAACTGTCAGACAGAGAACAAACAGACTTTAACAAGAAATCATCAACTACTACAGTCAGCTACTTTAACCATGTTTACTCAGAGATCTGACATATAAACATTTAAATTATAATTACTGCTTTAAATCATGTATTTTTCCTTTAAAGGTTCATTAATAATGCTGCATATTCAGAGAACGAATAAGTCTAATTATTATACTTTAATTAAATGTTAACGTTTACATTTTTATTTATCACTTAAATAAGCATTTTTTTTTAAATGTTGTTTAAACTGAAAATAAATCTCAAAGTACCACCAACAAAAAAATCACCCTCATTTAAAGCTTTTATTGTCCAACCGGATTAAAAATCTGGATTAAAAATACAAAACTGTTCACAGAGTTTATAAAAGAGCTGCTGTGTTTATAATATTGGCGGTTTTTGAACAGAGTTATGCTGCAGTATTACACAGACACTGTTTGTAAACTTGTGTTTAATATCGCCGTGTGGAAACTGTAATATTCTATCGATCATCTTTGAAATATCCCCCAACATTAATATTAGAGTATTACCAGTTAATGTCACATTTCCTTCAGAGTCTTCCTGCTTATTTGACTCTTAAATCAGACGCTGTAACATCATTTAGACGACAGAGTGACGTAAATCAGTCTGAAAGAGGCTCTGCTGTCAGAAAATCAAGTCTGTATCCTGTTTACATTTTCTTCTCCAGCCACATTCATCCAGACTGACCGGATCGCTGAGTCTTGTTTCCTTTTTCTTGCGTTGTCTTTTGTCCAGATTTCAACATGTCTGGAGGAATAACGTCCTCTTTCCTCACAGTTATTTCTGCGCAGATATACTGAACATCCTTTCACGGTCTGAGGAGAGTCGCAGCAGGAGGACCTTTCAGCTGACGTCACTGAGGGTGAGCTGACTGAAGGAGTAGCTGCAGGAACACCATCGACGTCTCACCCAGTGGGAGTGGAGGGTCAGTCGAGTCAGCAGAAAAAGAGCGAGCGCGAGGGTGATTATCAGCCATGTTTGTCTGAGGAGGGAAAAGCATCATCATGACTACATCCAACAACGACACTGTAGTTCACAGGAACCCACTGACCTTTCAGATTTACGCCGTGACCTTTGACACTTACTCTGACGGACTGAGTGTGTCTCTGTGAGCGTCCTCCTGCTGCGTCTGAAGAGTGATCATCTTTTCAACCAAACACTGACCTGCAGAAGAAGAATCCGAGCGTTTATCCGTCAGGGAGCGCGTCTCAGGGCCTCGTGTGTTACCTTTATACCTGAGATGACTGGGTTTTAGGATTTCTCAATACTGTTGTACTGAGATACTCATGTTTATGTTCCTGGCTCAGTCTTCGCATGTGTAGAGGGACTGACTATTCTTGGCTTTTACCTTCACTTCATAAAACACAAAATACACTCAGAACATCAACGAAAACCAAGATATATAATATATATAATATATATAATATACCTCGAGGTAACCGTCCACGCTCTGATCAGTTCAAGATTCGACTCTAATCCACTTCATGTTTTCATCTCTCCGTCTCCTTCAGCTCGTCCAAAACGCTGCTGCCCGTCTTTTAACACTAACAGACGTGAGGACATCACTCCTGTCCTTCATCGTCTTCATCGTCTCTTTTAGGATCGATTTTAAACTTTTAATGTTTGTTTTTAAAGCTCTTTTAAAAGCCTTTTAACCGTTCAGGAGCTCTGAGGTCACACCGACGTCTGCTGGAGGTCAAAACACAAAGACCGGGGGGACCGAGACGTTTCAGTCGCTGGTCCCAGACTCTGGAATAAACTCCACACTGAAATAAGACGTATTTCTGACCTGGACCTTTTTAGATCCTGATTGAAAACATATTTATTTATGTTGGATTTTAATACCCAGTAGTGTGGTGACATTTTATTTTATTGTATTTTATCCTTTTTTTTATTGTTTTGATTTATTCGTTTTTATTTTCTATTTTAAGCTCTTTGGTTCACGTTGTTGTAAACGGCTGTAAATAAATAAAGAACATTTATATTTAATGTAAAATACACAAGGATCAACGGTTATGGAGAAGCATCTGCTGTCGACATCCTGTAGACTCAATAAGCACTGAGGGAAGGTGCTGAGACACATTATGTGCTGTCAATGCTTTTAAACAACCAGAAGGGGGCAGTATAAAGACAGAAATCAAAAGAAAAAATGTTCATGTTGAAGATCAGAAAATATTTCTCGACTTGTGGAGGAGTCGACCGTGTTTGTCTTTCACATTGTGATGAAATATGTACAAAAGTTACCCCAGATGTCGACCATCACAGGGTTCAAAAGCCAAGAGTTCTACCTGGGCTCTTACTCCAATTTTGCTCACAGAAGTTGCCATGGAAACCGGGGAGACACCTGCAGCGTCCGCTGACATGGTTACAGGAGGCTCCATTGAAGCAGATACAGATCTGTCTGCAGAAAACACCGTAATAACCCGGCAGGCACTCTGAAGACAGAGGTGAGACGTCAGGAGAGGAAACAGGAGAAACAGGACTGAACATCAGCAGTTTATGTTTCTGTCATCAACAGGGGGAAGAAAACTCGATGATTTAGAGACGATCGGTCAAAAGTAAAGCACGTCGAAGCTTTAAAAAATGTCGTAAAGAGAGGAAAAAGAAAGAAGGTGACCATGATCATTTATGAGACCCTGCTAACTGGCTGTCAAAGTTTTCTCTGATGAACCGAAAACACCTTTATCCTCAGAACAACTTCCTATAGGGCGTTGTCAAAATTCCTCACTCTTCGTAGTCTGTGAGATGCTAACCTGCTCATCGAGATCTGCAGAGAACTAATATAACCCTTCACACCACGCACACCCAAAGGAAATTCCAGTGTGTAAGCACAAGGACCTGTCTGATGTCTTTACAGCCGTGGTGTATTTCTCACTCGATCGTCTGTAACAACAACAACAGTCTTTGACTTTGAGGTCACCGGGGGAAAATAAAAGCTGCCTAAACGCCCTCTTAGATGCTCCTGGAGAAAATAAAACATCATAAAATGTCCTCTACGGTTCCTCCTTCATGGAAACAACAAAAACATTTCTGAAAGATCAACTTCTGCTCACTTTTGCTGCAGCTCTTTCCTCTCCATCCAGCATCGCAGACACAACCACCTGCAAAACACACAAACCTGTCTTATTAACCTGTTGTTGGGGTGATTTTCTTTAGCTGGTCCTGTCGGCCTTCAGGGCGGTGGAGCTGTGTCACTCAAATACCTCAGATGTTTCTGGAGTCATGGGCCTCCAACAACTCTCCTCAACAAGGACCTTGTCCCCGTGTTTAACATCACTCAGGCTCCCAGAATATGTCGTGTTTTGTTCTTACCCTAAATGGACTCTCCTTCAGGTCAACGAGATGTAAGCAGAATATTTGGAAACGTGGACGACTAAATAAACCTGAACACTCTCAGACTAATCTGTGTTTCACTTGTGGCCTGATGAAGCTGTAACTAAGATCTGTAACCAGTAAAGCTCGTCAAAATGATCATTCGTGTGGACCTTCCATTTTTAAGAGTGTGAACGTGGACATCTTTACACCTGTGGACATAAAACCTCAAACTGCATCTTTATCTCATAACCGGTACTATCGTATCTTCAAAAACAAAGAAGTCATGAAAACAAATGTTCAACTACAGCCCAAAAATACTTCAAATCTTCTTACTTTTTCTTTCTATACCTCACTGTTATTTCTGCTGTTAAGCTCCACCCACAAACTCACCAGGTGTGCAGACACCATGGGGCCCACAGGCTGCTGGATGACACACAAAAGAGTCACAGGCGTCCCCCTGCCAGCCGTCCTGACACCGACAGTGTCCGTCCACACACTTTCCGTGTCCGTTACAGTTCGCCGGCTGGCAGCGCCGCTGGTGAACACACAGGACGGTGGAGACAGGTCGAGCACAGCGCCACCTGCTGTCAGGTTTACTGGGGGTCAAAAAGAGAGGTGAAGTGCGTGAGTGAGAACAAGATGAATGTTTAAAGAAGAAGCAGAAGAAGAATTTTTAAAGAGTTCAGAACAAATAATTAAATAACCTTCATATTTCATGAAGACGAAAACAAACCGCAGTCTGAGGACGGGGATTACAACAGGGCGGCTCTGAAGGAGGAGAGTCCTGCTGAGGAACTGGACTGACGCCGTCCTCACAGTTTTCTGTTTTTCAGGTTTAAATCAGACCCTCAAACTCTGTTTTTGGTGTCCTGATTTTTTAGGAATAAAGTTTTTAATTTGCATCTTTAGTTTTACTTGTGAGTCACTTGAAATTTCTTGTGGGTTTTGATATTTGATAACTGGAGAGTTTTATTACTGCAACCTTTGATCAATACGGGACCACCTGCTTTTAGAAAATGATTTGGACGAATCGTAGTGTGTCAGTCACTTCTCAAGCAAGACAGTGAGATATCTTTTTATTTAAGTCCAGATTTTAAACTTCAGATGGACTGTGTTACAGCTTTTACAGCCTTAATTCAGGCTGTCAACAGAAACAGTCCACTACAGTAATTCCCAAACTTTTTTCACGTTTAACTCATTTTGTGATAAATGAAGTCATTTACCATATGTCAGGCGGGTAGCTGACCAATGTGCCGTTGATAACAAAGCTGGAAGACCCGCCTCCGTCCAGATTGATGGCATTGATCACGCCGTTTTTTTTCAGGAACTCTGCCACCTCCCAAAGATCCATTCTGCTCATGAACAAACAAACACGACTGTCGTTCTGAGTCCATGTTTCACACGTTCAGCCTGCAGACAGATGATCTAAATAACATACAGAGTGTTCTGGCAAAATCAGCAGGACAGACGAACAACAAAGACCGATGTCTCACATGGAGTTTACAGCGGCCTCCCACCCTGAATATTTCAGAGAAGTTCATGTTACCCTCTTTCGTTGGTCTGTCCGTCCACATGGAAAAGAACCAGGTTACCCTCTGCATCATGACCCACAGCCGTCCTCGCAGACAGCAGGTCCACAAAATCCCGAAACACCTCTACGGAATAGAAAAGAAGAGTTTCTCAAATCAGTTTAGACTCTTCAACAAAGTTCTTCACTTTTCTCTCGTCTGTCTTCTCAAATATAACGTTTCTGATTTGTTCGGTATCTAACTGTTGTATAAAACTGATGAATCTATATTTCCTTTTATGACTGAAGACAAAAACACATGACTGTGGAGCTACAATAGGAGATCGATGGGTCTGTTGGAGGTGGGATTTTCTGATACTCTGACTGAATGAATTTCTGGTCTATAATCTTTAAAAGTTGTCATCATGTTTCCATCACAGTGAATCCTTCCAGCTCTGAAGGTCTGCATTAATGTTTGCCTGCAGATTTACCCCGGTCAACCAGTTTGTTGCACTCGGCCTTCAGACTCTGGTTGATGTTAATCTCTCCGTCTCTCAGTAGCCATATCACTCCACTGACTAGCTGCACAAATGGGTTCAGCTGGTCCAGAACATCTTCCTGGGACAAGTACCTGGAGGAACATGTTTGTTTAAATCTTATATTTCTCTTTTTTCGTTCATTTTGAGTCGGATTACGTCTCTCACCCAAACACCAGGGTGCCGTCCCTCCTGATACCAAACTGGGCGTTCTGCACCCCCCGGCCGTCCCTCACCAGCCTGCCGTCGCTCACGATGTTACCCAGACATCCATCGGTGGTGGTGTTGAAGAAGCCAGCGTTCATGGCGTACAGACATCCAGCAGTCTCTGCTGTCTCCTGCACCGTCACTCGGTGGTTTCTCTTACAGCCACCCGGCCCGCCCGGCTCCAATACCGACACCGTCCTCAGGGGGTCGTGAACAAATGTCATGTGACCTGGAGAGAGATCCTTTAAAATCCAGCACCAACTCCAGGACATACAGGAACAGCTGACTTGATGACTGACCTTGGACCCAGCGGGGCTTTCCTCCTGGGATGTTTGATATGAAGACAGTTGACTCGGACACAGGGAGGCTGTTTTGCCGACTAGAGGGCCAGGTCTCGTATGTTCTCCGACCCTGGACGATGTGCTGGCAGTTGCTAAAATGGCGATGAGGGTGGGAGGGGTCATGACCCTGTGTGTTTGGTGTCACAGCATCTTCATCTGTGGAGAACCTGTAGAGGGAAATGATAAAGAAAAATGTGACACGATATAATTCACTCTACTGTCCGATTGAGGAAGTTTGACTTTAATCCAAATACTTCAGATCGTTTCCTTCCCACTAATGCCAAGAAATAAAACAAAAGAATAAAATACAAATAAAACCAATAATTAGCCCTCCTGCAAACACTGAAACACACAACAAAGAAACCATAAACAACACATCTGTGTGTTTCCCATACAGAAAAGAAAAGAGCATAAACAGATGAGAACGTCATTATTGAGATCCTCCAGCTGTACTCTTCTGTCAGACCAGGTCTATTGTTTCTGTCCTCCAACACACCTTTGCTTCAAGTCATTATCCAACACTTGCACCAGAACCCACCTGTCTATCCACATGCACCTGTCTACCTGCCCCAACTCGCCTTGGAGCCCAGAGTCACCAGTTAACCATTATGATCGTCCTGCTGCTTCTACTGGCAGCTTTTGTCCTGATCCAAAACATTCAAAGAGTTAACGGCCTACGTCAATTAAACTCAGAGGCAATGCAATACTACAATAAAATACACAATAAACCCATTACAGTGCGAGTTGATACGACACAATACTATGTGATACAATAAGGTACGATGGTGTACAGTATGAAGGTAAGAATTATAAAATACAGTATGATACGACGACATACAGTACACATTATTTTTGTTGTAGGTAAATTAATCATTGACTGATGGGCTTCATAAATTTTGCTAATTTAAAATGACATTTAAATGACAACAATTGCATGAAATAAAAAGTGTGTTGTTTTATTTGATGGTGAAGACAAATATAAATTTAAAGGGAGACTTTACATTTAAAAAGTAAGAGAAATGAAATATGAAATATATTTTCTGTAATAAAATTGTGTTTGTTTGGCCAGAGTTCACTGAATTATCTCCTTCATGCCTCAATCTAAACTGGAAAACCTAAACTTTAAAACTAGTCCAGGTAAAAAACACACATCTTATGTTTTAATCATTACTCTTTGAGTCTCACTGATTTATTTTCCTATTTAAAATAAAGAAAAGTGGGAAAAAAGCACAAAATTAGGAATAACTTTGAAATAATCTCACCATGCTAATTTGCTGTCCAACGGCCAAATCTGAATGCAGAGGAGCACGAGCCACACAATCCGGCGTGAAGCTGAGTGAGTTGCCATGGTTACAGGGGCACAGATACCCACTCTCTGGGCTTCAGCAGGGCGCAGGGTTATCACGCACAGACAGATCAGGGTTGTGTTTGTGAACGAACCTTTGGATGAGTTAACCAGTGAAGCCCTGCCCTGCTGTATATTCGCCGCTCCGGAATCTCTACATTCCAGTGACAGATAAGCGGAGTCCTGCTCATGAATAAGACACTCTTAATGGGATGGGGTATACACCATAGATTCAGGGCTGACCCCAAACTATGGAGGCCCTGTTCCGCCAGTAAAGAGGGAAACATTTGTTCAATTATTTAAAAAATCGGCCGTAGTAAAGCCTCCACAAGACACAGATTCTAAAGATTTAAATTTTCTTTGAATTAATTAAAACAGAAAAAAAAAACTCCATCTTCAAACATATTAAAAGCTTATGAAATTCCCTCTTGGTTGAAATAGTCTTCATTAATTTGTGGATTGCATTCATTAAAGAGAAAAATGTTACTCAGTTATTCTGAAGAAATGAGGTTATTTTTTCAGAGTCATGAGAACATTTAAGGATTAAACTGATTTTTTTATCATCTCTGATTTAGATAACTTTGGTTTCAATGAAAAAAATCTGCTCTGTTTTCCTAAACAAGACAATAAGCTTTAAGATTTAAGAATATTAAAGGTTGAAAACTTTTATTTTGGTTATTTAAATTGCCAAGATTATAACCGTACATTCACACATTATTTTATTATATTTTAAATCTGAAAGTTTATTCATTCATAAATAGAAAACCAAACAAGACAGACCCGCAGAGTCAGTTAATCAATAAAAACTGAGGTCCAATTATTAAAATGAATGGCGGACACTCTTTTATCTTATTTCGGCTTTACTGTCTTTTTATCTTTTGCTAAACTTGTACTCTTTCCTTAATGAACCTTTTAGGCCTTTTATTGTTTCATCTCTCGCTCATTTCTGTAGCTCTATTTTATCAGTACTTTTATTATCAGTATTACCTGTTATTATTTTATTATCATTGCTGATATTGAATTTTATATTTACTACCCTGTTTCGGCTGCATTTTCTTTTTCTTAACTATTTAATGTTTTTATTTTGGTCCTCATGGTCTCATTTTTATGTTGCATGGTTCTTGTTTTGTCTGGGTTCCTTCACTTCCGTTTTAACTGAGCTTTTTGTTTTTATTCATCTTTGTCCGTGTGGTTTATGACTACATGTCAAAGCACTTTGTAAACTTCTGTTTTTAAAAATGCTACACAAATAAAGTTATTATGATTATATTATTATCATTATTAATTGATTTTTACAAGTACCATTATTTTGAAGGGCTTGCCCCCTAGTTCCTGCTACGTCATTCTGTTTCCTAGCAACGGTGAACGCTCCGGCGCCTGCCTGCCGTTAGCGCTAAAGCTAGCAGGGCAGCTGTGTTGATTAAACATGAAGGATGGAGATGATGACCTGGACGAGCTGCTCGATGAGGTCGAAAAGAAGTTTTGCCGTAACGTTTCTGTCACGTGTTTAGCTCGCGAGGATTCAAAGGAGGCTGGAAAAGGCGGGAACGACACAGAGGGACAGAGGAAACACAGGTAAACAAAGCTAACTCTGCTAGCTAGAGTCACCGAGGAGAAGCCAGTTTAAAAGCTTTTTATTTTGGTCTCGTCTGAAGATCCATCATCTTCTGTTATTTACAAACTCAGGTCTGAGGTCAGATATCAGTGAAGTTCTCCTGTTTTAGTGAATCAGCCTGATAAAACACAGAAAATACACAGAATGGACCCAGCATGGTTTCATCTTTACTTACAGTAAAGAAATAAAACTAAGAAAAATAAACTGTAGTAACAGAAATCATGTCTCAGAAAAATATACTTGTCATTTTGATTTTCTAGTCTGACCCATGACCCATCTGTTAACATGGAGGACTTTATGATGATGATAATAATAATAATAATAACTTTTTTATAGCCCTTTTAAAAACAGAAGTTTACAAAGTGTTTTGGGAAACAGTCGTACAGCTCATGGAAATAAAAACTAAAGCTCAGTGAAAAACTCTGAATTAAAGGTCATGAGGAACCTACAACATAAACTGAGACCAAGAGACCAAAATAAAAACATACAATAGGAAAGAAAAAGAAATGTAATAAAAGAGGGTAGTAGAAAGCACAAAACAGAATAGTAAATATAAAAAGAGGATAGAAATAATAATAATAAAATCAAAATAAAATAATAATGATGGTAATAGTAATGATAAAATGGAAAAACAAAAATGAGCGGAAAAAAAACAAAATCAATTAAAGGCCTAAACGGTTAAATAAGAAAAGATTATAAGTAAAACATAAACTAAAAAGACAGAAAGTCGAAATTAGAAAAAACATAAAAGACGTCATCACATAAAATCAAGTCTGTAAAAGTGAGTTTTTAAATTTGACTTAAAGAAGCGTCTGTCTCTGCTGTTCGCCTTCTCTCCTCTGAAGGTCGTTCCAAAGTCGAGGAGCTCTGATGGACAAAGATCGATCACCTTTAGTTTAGAGACTTTGGAACGACCAGGAGGACTTCAGAGGATCTGAGGCTGAGAGTTTTATTCATAAGGAAGTAAAAGCTCTGAAATGAAGCTCAGAGCGAGTCCTTTGAGAACTTTAAAAGTAATCAATAAAATCTTAAAATCAATTCTAAAACTGAGAGGAAGTCAGTGAAGGGAGGATAAAACTGGAGTGATGTGACGCCGTCGACTAAAACCAGACAAAAGCCGAGCTGCTGCGTTCTGAACTCGTCTGAGGAGAGAGAGTGATGATCTACACTGTGAATACTGACAGATGAAGAATAATCAACTTTTTATTTAGCAGCACCAAACCTGCACAGTCGAGGAGCAGCATCACTGAGGACATAGACGCTCTTCTGGAGGAATTACTGGAGGACGACTGCAGCGATCCTCCTCCTCAGCAGAAGGTTTAAGAAATGTTCCTTCTTATCATGAAAACTTATCTGCACGCCTGTTTGTGAAGAAATGCAGGACACTCATGATTTCCACGTATTTGAGTTTATCACCTCGTTTTGTTTCAGACTGAACATTTTCCTGATGCAACACACAAGGAGAAGAAAGTGTCCTCTCAGTTTGGAGGGAGGAAGTAAGTGAAAATTCTGGGTCTCAATAAAGACTGCACGGTGAATAATGAGACAAAGAAATGACTGTGTTGATGTTCTATTTTGATAAGTTCAGCTTTAAAAACTGCTCTGATCTGAAATGTCCTGATGTCTGTCGAAGCTGGTCGTGTTTTTCTGCGTTCAGAGACGGTCTGTGCCGTTTGTTCTGCTTCCAGGTGCTGTCCGGTTTTTGTTGGCGGGAGCTCGCTGCCAAATGGCGTGGGAACAGCCACGTCTCAGAGGTGCGAAAAATAACCGAAAGCCTGGTGTTTATCACGTCTCATACAAACATGAAACTTTGGTACAAATGTTGGATCCAACAGTCCTCAGAGGAAGAAATGATCGTCTGTTATTTACCTTTCATTATTCTGAATCAGTGTGTAGATGCACCGCAGTGTAACGGTAATACCTCCATCCTCAGGTCATGTGATCAGCTGAGGTGTACCTCCTGTGACTTCAGGGTGCTGATGTTTGATGACTGTGAGTGGGACTCGTCCTGTGATTACCTGTTCCTCAGGTAAAAACTGCTGAAAAATGTGTTTTTGTTAATCACTGAAAAGATATTTAGTGAGAACTTTACCTGATCTGTCCGTGACTCTTTCATGCTCTGGCTCTCTGTGTGAGCAGGAACAACATGCCGGACCGTCAGAAGCTCCGAGCGAAGCTGAAGAAGAGGAGAGGTCAGAGAGCGTACGCCTGTCAGTGCAGCTGGTTCTCCACGTCAGAGCCCACAGACCTCCGAGACCGAGCTCAGCTCAGCTGGGTGTGTGGAAAACACCGGGACTGAAAAACTCGCTCCGATGATACAGACGCCTGAATAACTCATGCTGCTTCTCCTTCCTTCCTCTGACTCTGGAGTTCTCTCTTCTCCACGGTTAAAGCAAACTGAAGCAAAGTTTGACCAACGATAGTGAGGAGAATAGATGATAGTTTTAATACTTTTTTATCACCTTTTATATAATTCACTTTGATTTTCTCATCCTTACACAAACTTGATTTCCTTGAAGCTCAAAAGTCGATCATATAGACGTGATTTTAATACGATCTCGATGTCTCTAAGGATCATATACACAGTATTTAACATTTTTAACAGCAGATATCTGAACCAGTTTTTGCTGCAGGTAATTTGACTCACCGCTCTGTAGTTCAGAGTATGTTAATCATGTGTTATTGCAGGAAGGCTTTGTTTGAACCATTAACTGTTGTGGTCCCAACTTTCAGGTTTACGAGGAGCTCAATTTTTTACCTCCTGCAGGAATAGTTTCAGCTTTTAAAAATGAACCTTAAATTAATGTGTTTTACGTCATAAATTGTTGGCTGTAAAACTAAAACTATAAAGTGTGTTGCAGTTTTATTATGTATCATGTGTTTGTTGTTGTTTTCAGCCTTTTTACAATCATGGACGTCATTTATTCACTCAATAACACATTATTTATTTACTCTCTCTTTTATTCTCTATTTAAATGAGCACAAAGTGTAAAAAAAGGCATGTGTTAAGTTTATTTAAAGTGTTGGAGAAATCAACACCTGCTACACAACCTCCACCTGTCTATAGTCCACATATATCAGGCTGCAGAGTGACGTATGATCCTTCAGCTGTCAATAAAAACAAGCATGTTGGACAGAAAAAAGAGGACAGAGTGACAGAAATGTGATTCAGTGTTCTCCTGTCAGACAGCAGGAGGAGGAGGAGGAGGAGGACAAAAACACCAACAGGCAGAGTGATGAAGGATATGAGACAGAAGGAGAGGACAAAATCAACCACAAAATTCATCCAAAGGAACAGAAATACAGAACAAAGGGGCCGGGGTTCATTTGGTTATCTTTCATTTGTATCAAATTATTAATAAGCAGAATTTTTCCTGCTTTACAATAAACAAAATAATAATTATATGACCTCTTTGAGAAAAGGTTTGAAGTTTGATAAAAAATACAGAGCTACATCAGGGTTTATTTTAAGGAGCGGTGCGTCCAGCAGAAGGCGCTCTGGCTTTAACTAAAACTGAATGAATCCGAGGAAACTTCAGAGGAAGAAGGAAAAGGAAACATCACCAGACTGGAGGAACGTGAGCAGATGGAGGAACCAGAGTTTGATGATATCTTAGATGACTGGTTCATCGAGTCTCTGAAAACGTGAGAAACTTTCAAAGTCTCTGTTTAAACTTCGTTTTAGCCGCGTGTTTTCCCGCTTAGCAGCGCTGCAAGCGAACCTCAGACTGAACAACAGTTAAAAAGTTGGTATTTTTGCATCTCCATGGTTATCAGGGAATTTACAATGATGTTAAATAATACGGTAACACATTTACTACATTGAATTATGATGTTTTGAAAATCGGCTTGCAGTAAATAGACCTAGAAGCTCTCACTTCGACAATAGGATGGGGTTTCAGAGCAAATGGCGGGATGTAGCAGCAGAGCATCAGTCCACATAAGTATAATTTATGTCTAATTCACCATACAAAGTTGAATAATGTGATGCCGAGTAAAAGAGTGGATTGTACACAGTCAAATAAATGAGTCATGTTTTGTAAATAATGTTTTGTGCCTAAGCCTGAGGTCGAAAATATCTGATGTTAGTATTTTTTAAAGGAGTTTGGTGAACAAGTCAAAGTCCGGCCGGCATTAAAGCTCCTGTGAGAAGTTTTTAGCAGGTTATGAAACAAACTGAAACTGAAACGAACTCTGTATGACCTGCAACAACAAACAAGAGCATCGCTGAGAAGATGGATTCATTTTATACATTATTATTATTATTATTGTTATTGTTATTTTTGATGTCTGAAACCACCTCCGGGGGGGTTGTGTTATTAACGGAGGGTGACTGATGGAGCTTTTTTCTGTGTGTGTGTGTGTGTGTGTGTGTGTGTGTGTGTGTGTGTGTGTTAGCACAGACCTGTTCTTGCGCTCAGGCCTGTAACACCTGTCTGATTTCTGCAGGTACAAAGACCTGCATGTGTATCAGCTGGAACATCCCACACAGGTCATCGAGTGGACGTCAGAGAAGAGTGAGTAAATGTCACCATCATCACAATTATCCGTGTGAAAATCCACCAGCTGAAGAAAAGCTACAGCAGAATATCCTACATTTTCAGGGTGTTTTTCTGCACTTCACTAAATAAAAAAATCAGCTTTCATGTTTGTTTTAATCATTTCATTTATATTTTTATAAAATGTTAGCACAGACCAAATTAAGTGTGATGGCTGCAAATTAGTGCACCCTTACATTACATCTGTAATACTTTCATTATCATTTTAACTGGTGAAAAATGGTGATAAAAAACAGGAAATCATTAAAATATGTTTAATCTGATCAAGGAGATAATCTGTGAGTTATTTATGTGAAGATTAAAGTCTGAGTGCAGCACCAAAGGGGGCGCCGCCACACTGGGAGGATACACAAGTCAGGTGGATGTTGGGAATAGAGAAGACTGAAGCTGAAGATGCCTGCCTGGACTAGCTCACAGGTGTCCATCTATTTATCATCCACAACAGTTGAACGTGCTGATGAAGAAGATGAAGACCTGGAGTACACGGGGTTAAAACAAACTTTAAAACAGGACATGAAGAAGAAATGATCGGTTTCACAAGAGGAGATGTTTCCACTGAAAGCTTTTAAAAACAACCTCCTGATAATGATCCTTTTTAATGGTTAATGGTGTTTGTTTACAGCGGTGTGTGTGGCAGGATACACTCCGTCTAAAAATGAGATCCTAGAGCTGCGTTTGCCTCTGAAACTCCTCGCTGATCGAAACAAGGTAACAGCCTGAATTTCAGCTCTTTTTTTATATTAAACTAGAGTCCAAGTATCGTCCTCTGCCTCTACTGTGTTTGTGTTTCTGCATGTTGAGTTCAGGGTCTCTGTGCAGAACGGGATTTCAAAGTTGCACACGGGGGTTTCTCAGACGGTCCTGTCCGCTGCCTCAGACACGTCCCAGGAACGAGGTGGGTTTCTAAGGAGTGAGTGGAAACAGACTTCTGACATTTCAGGGTTTTTTTGTTTCTCTTTACTTCCACTAAAAGTCTTCAACAGATTTTTCTGTTTCCTTTTATTTATTTCTCACAGGAAACTCAAAGTTTTGTTGTTTTTTGTAAGAAGCATAATTATTTAATTTTTACAGACACTTGAAAACTGTTAACTTTGTCATCATCTGTCTGATGTTGTTTTTTTAGGTGTGTTGTGACCAACGATGGGAGGAGCTCGGACCTGCAGGTGTGGGACCTCGGAGGAGAAGACAGCGGTGAGTTTCAGCAGGTTCAACATGAGCCTGAGACTAAGAAACCTCTCTGGAATAGACGCTGTTAACTAGATACGACAGGGTTTATCAAGCAGTCTAACTCTACGCTTCCTTTTTGTGTTTTTAGTCAGAATTTTATGATTGGTCTTTTTTTATTGTACATTTTAATTCAAACACCAGGGTTTCAATGTGCTCTGCTGAACGACAGCTGTGAGGTTTCCTTTTTAAGGAGTTTATTTAACTTGAGGTCTTGGGTCAGCTCTGTCATATAAAACTGTTTATCAGTCTTACTCTACACTTTCCTTTTGTTTATTTATTTATTTTTTTTAGTCAGGTTTTTATGATTGGTCTTTTATTGTCTGTTCTTGTCCAGACGTGATCAGGAGGACAGGAAACATCGAGGGAGGGCGAGACGTTGCAGAGAGCGGCAGCAGGATAGCGGCGCGGCTCTCGTCTCAGCCTGAAGTTCTTCACGGAGCTCAGAGCAGTGACGTCCGGCTGACTGAACTGAGCTCAGGACGGACTCTGTACACACTCGGTAACTCTGATGGTTAACATCACAACAGCGTGGCTCTGGAGTAGAAGAGTCCTGCCTGTTCTTTTGGGGCATGCTCAGACGACTCCTGCACTTCATTTCTAGTTCAGCTGCAGTAAACGACACCTCAGCCTTTTTGTCCAGACTCAGATTAAACTGAGTTATTAAATCTGAGTGAATGAGAATCAGAACAGCAGAGTTAAAATCATCTCTAGATTCAAAGATGTGAAGTTGACGGTGATGCAGTTTATAAAAACGTCTTTCTTTTGTCTGAACAGAGACCGACTCAGCAGACGCTCTGACCTCCTTACAGTTTGTGAGTGACAGCGTCTTCCTCGCCGCCTGCTCTAACGGGAGCGTTTATGTCGCAGACACTCGTTCTTCTTCAGCTCCTCAGCTCTTACCTCTGCCGGGATCTTCAGCTCCATCTCCCCTCTGGTGGACGGACGCCTCTGCAGGTCCGTCAGGCTGCAGGCTCGTCAGACTGTCCTCGTCGGGTCAGGCGGTGATCTCAGACCTGAAAAAGCCGGGAGAAGCTGTCAGTCAGGCTCAGCTGGGGGTCCAATCACGTCACTGCGATCTGAATGATGTCACAGTGTCGTGGGCTCCAGCGCTGGACGACTGTATCGCCGTGTCAGGTTAGTTCAAACAGAAATCCAGCTGTTCAATGTGAAGGTGCTACGAAGTGTTTATTGTTTGTTGAATGTGAAAATAACAGTTTAGCATAAAGAAACGTCTAACCTGGATCTGCTCAATGCCCAGAGTTCCCTCCACTCGAAGCACTTGGAGTATCCTGGATCATCTTACACGCCTCCCTCTCAGACCCTCCAAACACATGTAAACACTGACACGTGTTTCTCCCGCCTCCTTCCCGCAGGTTTTAGCGGGCTGGTTCAGATCTTCAACACCTCAGTCTGGAGGTCAGAGCTTCAGGAACCTCAGCCGCTGTTTGAACATCGTGGTCACACAGTTTCATCTCGGGATGAAGACGGCGTCCCCGTCTCTGTTACGTCTCATGTCTGGCATCCTGAGCGGCCGCGGACGCTGCTGTCCGCCGCCTCAGACGGCTCTGTGCATGTGTGGGACTGGGTCGACCAATCAAACATGAGCTGTTGACAGTCTGAGGTTGAATCTGGTTCTGAGGAGACAAAGACAAAAGGACTGGTGGACCTTCAGGGTTGTGGACAGTTTCCTGAAAGCATCAAACAGAATAAATGAGCGTCTGAAGTCTGTTTCAGCAGATCTCAATATGAAGTCTGGGTTCATGCTGCTGCAGACACTTCAGGTGTTAGGGTTAGGGTTGATGGGACTCAAAGTGAAAGAGTGACCCCAAAAGTTAGATGTGCATAGTTCACTGTGCTCAGTTTCCCACACCAGTGTAACCATTAGTTCCTTATTGTGTTTTTTTGTACTGTGTACTAAGCATAAAAAGCAAACGTATGAAACTCACACCCTTGATAACAACTGTAAACACGTGGACTCTGTTCTGTTTACCACGCCCTACAGGAACAGACAATAAAAGACCAATCATAAAAACCTGATAAAAAAAAAAAAAAGGAAGTGTAGATTAAGACTGCATGATAAACGGTTTTATATCTGACACTGTTGACAGAGCTGACCCAAAACCTCAAGTTAACAGGAAACTTCACAGCTGTCGTTCAGGACAACGCACTGAAACCCTGGTGTTTGGATAGAATTGTGCAGCTCAGTTACTGACCTGTTTTGCCCATGTGGACGCACCAAGTCTGTGAGACTTTTCTCCACCAATAAGAATATTGATCTTACCATGAGCTGAAATCTAAACCAATAAAACTGTTTTTTTTCCCTTCAACTTCTCAGTTAAAGTTTGTTCAGTCCACCTTTCAGACGAACAGTTCAGCTCTGCAGGAAATGTAAGGGCTCAGCTTTCAATTTATTTGGTGATGTCTTAACTGTCTGAAGCCTTTTCATACATGTGCTACACTCCTGATGAGGACATGAACCCAGAGAAACTGCAGCTGACAACAAAAGTGAAACCAAACGCATCCATCGAGACATGCAGGAGTGATAAGAAGAACTTTATCCCGACACAACATTCAATGATCAGGTCAGCATGTCTTCACCAACAGCTTCGTACATGTATCATCCGTGTGAAGTGGAAAATTGATATTCTGTTGAATCATGTGCAACATGATCAGCATTTAAATAATTATATTATTGACTCAACAGAATATAAATTTTCCACTTCACACAGATGATACATGTACAGAGGCTGTTGGTGAAGACACGCTGACCTGATCTAATTTTCATGTCTTTTAGTCCCAGTTTAGATAAAGCTAATGTCAGTCTTCAGGAGACTGATCTAAGCATAGGTGATTTTGACTGACTTTATATATTAACCAGAACCACATGACACCCATCTGTTCCCAATTAACCTGCTCACCTGTGTTTTTTTGACAGGGTAACAACTTTATCCTCCAGTGACCAACAAGATGTAAGCAAAATATTAAAGATTTTTTTTTTTTATTTCAGCTCATGGTAAGATCAATATTCTTAGTCTCACAGACTTCTTTGTCACGTGTTGCTGACATCAAATTATAAAGTTTATTATTAAAGTTAATTATTTTCAAAATAAATAAAGTTTAGCAGTTTGAACATTAAATATCTTGTCTTTGTAGTGTATTTGCTTGAATATCGGTTGAAAACGATTTTCAAATTATCGTATTCTGTTTTTAATTACATTTATCACAATTCCCCAACTTCATTGGAACTGGGTTTTTGTAGATACAAATTTATTTATCCTTTTGGGAAGATATGTCCATGTTCTCATTCATCCAGGTCATGGTTATGGTTATCTCATGGTTATCAACTCTACACAGTCCAGTTGCCTGTTTTAAGTCGTCATCCTTTTGGGAAGATTCCCTAAAAGAAATTAAAAATGTTATCATCCTGACAGATTTAAGCACTTTAATAACTTTTTATCTATTGTTGTTTTCCTGTTTTTAACTTTGTAAAGCACTTTAGTCAAGGCAAGACAGAAAAAAACTCACAAGGGAGGAGTTTGAGATGCAGTACGTCAGCATCAGAGGATAGAAGGTAAGACTTCACTGCTTATAAAGTCCAACCATGAGTCTGTGAAAGCAGATCCCGTTTCTCAGGAGGAAAGCGTTGGTTTTTGGCATTGGGTATGTTTTTGCACACACACACACACACACACAATTTTAAGTTTATCACCACAATGTATGCAGTGGTTCACAACCACCTGAAAAAATATCCATACTTGTTAAAAAAATTCATTTTAACAAAATAGAGAAGAAAGTATTTGAAGTTTACAAAGGTTTGTAATTAATGAAATTTATGAAAACAAAAAAATGTAAGATCCGACTCTTCAAGGTAACGTAGATGGAACAGTACTACCATTCACGATAACAAATTAACATTTCTGTGCATGTATGTTTCTCTGTATGTGTTTGCCTATTAGTTTAATTTTCTGTATGTGACAAGGACATTACAGCAAAGATGGGGCAGGGACAAAGCTTGCTTCAGAGGCACGGCTACACATTTGAGAAGCAGACAGAAAATGGCTTAATAGCCATAAAGGATGATGAGAGATTTCTCATAACAAAACAGGTAACATGTTTATTTATTTATTCTTAAACTGTCAGGTGCCTCTTCATGACCAATATTTACACAG
Source organism: Xyrichtys novacula (assembly GCA_962446985.1). Lineage (NCBI taxonomy): Eukaryota > Metazoa > Chordata > Actinopteri > Labriformes > Labridae > Xyrichtys > Xyrichtys novacula. Next base: position 35,384,319 of record OY660871.1, read on the forward strand.
TCTGGTATTAAAACAGATTTCTGAAAATCTGAGAATACTGGATGAGGTAGAAATACTCAAGGAGGCACAACATCCTCATACTATAAGCATCAAGGAGTACTATCCAGGTAAGTCTCACTTTAAATGTCATTGTCAAGTGAAATATATGCGGTAGTAATCTCTTTAATTGACTGCGCTTTAACAGTTTCGATTATAGAATCATTGAGCTAACGACTTCAATAAAGAAATGATATTTTTAGATTAGATCAGATTAGACATTATTTTGAAAAATTTCATATCTTTATTTTTAAGAAAATTCTGAATACATGACCAGGTGATTTTTCTGCATTGGCAAAAGCTAATTAAAGCTCCAACTCCAATGTCCACTACTCTCTTTTTACTATTTTAAATGGCTCTGCCATTAACCCTTCTACCTGAGTTACACAGTTGTTTGGTGGTTTCTTGAATTTGTATGTTACTGAGCAGTTTTATCTGCTACACCTTGCAAGATAAAAGTGATCAACTGACCACTTTCTATGTGGTGACAAAGTACTGTGAGGGAGGAAACCTAGCGAACAAGATCAGAAGGAAGAGCAACGAAGAATCAGAGGTACTGCTTATAAATGACTATAACTACATGTAGTGCTGGGCGATTGGACGATATATATCGTTGGCACGATAGAAAATGTCTATCGTGCCATTTTTATTCTTATCGTTTCGGGCGATAGGTTGTATTTAATCCATAGAGCTTGTGCCATCAGATGATTCATAGTAACAACAATAATTGCACATTCAGTAAGTGTATTTGGTGTCGAACGGGAAAGAAAACAATATTTTCTTACAAAGAAAAGGATGCGTTGACATGTAGGCTTGCATTTCTCTTTCGATTTTGCGACATGACGCCGCTTTACGTGCCATCTTTATGTCCAGCGCCTCCCGCCGTTGCGGGTTACCTGGGTTACACACGTGAGGGGATCATTGTAAGCAGTGCTTAATTTGTGCCGGAGCAAGTCGGAGCGCGATCCGGGACCTCTTTTGATCGGATCTGGGACCTATTTCAGCCGCTCCGGCACCTGTTTCATCTGCTCCGGGACCTTCCCTGTGGAGGATGACTTTTTTCGGGAATTCCCGTGGGTCACGTGATTCCCGCGGGATGGGAGTCATTTTTTTTATTAATCTCTTGATCGGGACGGGACGGGAAAAAAAGCAACGGGAGTGGGCAGGAGCGGGAACAACATTAAAAGATGATCATTTTCAGCCGTGTTTAACAACCAGATGAACAGGTGCGTCCATTTTTGTAGTCATCTCTCAGTGAGAGTAAACACTCTTGACCGCGCTAGCAACACAAAAGAACTACAACAGCGGTTTGACTTCCTGTCAGCTGGGAGCGCGGCTGCGCATTTGTACCCTTCAAGCCAGCAGCGAGGAAACGTAATTTTGTGACATTCTGTAGTTTTTCAATCATTTCTGGAGTCGTGGCGAATCAAATCACCTTACCTGTCTGCTCCTGATAGGCGAATAAAGCGCTCGGATTCATGCTCCGGTCTACCTACGTGCTTCAAGAGTAAAGTAAACAATGATGGAGGCAGAGAGCAGCTTTGGAGGAGAAACATCTAGCAGTGTGAACAACCTCTTCAAAAGAGCCCTAAAGACCTACCTTTTTAATAAAGCCTTTGGTTAGTTTTCCTCTATGCTTTTACTACCTTGCCTCTTACACTGCAACTCTATATATTTTATTTTTTTTTAATTCTTTTTTATGCTAATCTGTGACTGTCATTCTATTGCTTTTTTTTATTGTTGCTGCTCTTTTTTTACTGTGTACTGTAGCACTTTGAGATTTTTTTGTAAATGTAAAGTGCATTACAAATTAAATTTATTATTATTATTATTATTATTATGGAGTGCTTTGGCTCACACTATCAGCGTTTTCTGTAAGTGTTACATAACTTTGGGTGCGCACAGACATGAACGCACTTCAGCCACGTATTTGTTTATTCATTTTTCTAGTTTTAAGTGCTGGTCTTGTACTGGCACTGTACTAGTGCAGCTGTATACACTTAAATTTTTCATAGAACTGAAAGCATACCATAGCTATATCGTGATATATATCGTTATCGTGATATAAAATGATCCATATCGTGATATACATTTTTTTCCATATCGCCCAGCACTAACTACATGTATGTATGTATGTATGTCTGTATGTATGTATGTGTACACACACATACATACAAATATACACACACAAACACACAAATATATATATATATATATAGACACACACACACGCACACAAATAAAATAATAAAACACACATAAAATAATAATAATAAAAAAAAGAATGTTATTTTCTAAACATCCTCTCTTTTTGTTTAAGGCACTAGACTGGATTGCTGAAATCTGTGTGGCGCTGAAAGTTATTCATGAAAAAAACATTCTGCATGAAAATGTGATTCCACAGGTATGAGACCCATTTAATATGATAAAATCATTGATATGGGTTAATAAATGGGTCAGTTTTCCCAAACTACTGTTGCAGACTATTGTTCTCTGTTTGAGTAATATCACTTGATGCAGCCTTTTATATCAGTATCGTATCGGAAGTGAAAAAATAGTTCCGGGACAGATCCTATTTACACCAACTACATTCTTTTAAAAAACTCAAGCCTTTAGTCACTGAGCGCTCAAGATTCTTTTTTCTTCTTTCAGTTAAGTTTCCCCAGAAACCGAAACTGAAGGACAAGGTTCGCAGGTTGGGAAACTGACAAAACTGCACCTTTTAAACAAAAAGTTAAAACAAAAGTGGTTAGAAGCATGATTTGACTGTGGAAAAAAAGATCCTGATCTGGAAACATTAAACCTGCAACTGAATAAGCAACAGTAAATTTAAAAATATATATTTAAGAGTGAAAAATGAAAATAAATAATTTTATCGTAAGAATCTCAGAGCTGCAGCCAAACTATATTTAAACTGAAAAAAAAAAAAAAAAAACTTTCATACACTCTCATACACACTTATTTTGAATACAGTTTTAAAAATTTTTAAACTCAAGCTCAAACCTTGAACTTTCGGTTTCAAATTCTATTTTTTCAATTACATTTTTTTGTAATTGGCTGGATTTAGCTCCATATTCATGAAGCTGGTGGAGAGAAAGTACAGAGTGTGTAAGGCTGTGGTCATAGCAGAAGGTGGCTTCTTTTAAGACTCTAATATATAAAACATATTCTAGTCTGTCATCTATTTATAGTAAGTTCACAAAGCAATATCCATGAAGTGTGAGGACACCAATTAAATTAATAGAACTTGCAGATAGCAAGTTTGCTTTAAATATTTCTGTTTCTAGTGCTAACTAAGTAGTAGTTATCAAACTGAAAGGTACAGGTAAGTGGCTTTCTGTAAGATACATTATTAACGTCATGTTTCAGATGAAGTTTTTTGGAATTCAATTCTGTGTTGTAAAACTAAATTACCTTTTTTCTCTTGTGTAGAACATTTTCTTCACTGAATTTGGAAAGCTGTGTTTGGGGGGATTTTGGAAAGCCAAGGAGAGGTAATTAACCATTGTTATGATAGCAAATATAAAAATATAAAGCAAAATATATAAACATATTAATATCTTAAGAAATTCATACATTTTTTTATTTTTTTGTTGTCAACACAGCTCAAAAGATGCTCAAGACATTCGTTATCTGGCACCAGAGGTCTTCAGGAACAGGAACTATGATGAAAAAAGGTAGAGAACTTCAAATCAAAATGATAAATGTCTGCTTAAAACTACTTGTCAGGTTTGGTGGTTCGTTGTCTTCACATTTAGTTTTTTGTTTACAGTGAAATCTGGTCCTTGGGATGCATACTCTATGAGCTCTGCACTCAAAAGCAAGCCGTAAGATACCTAAGGATGTGTGCGATTAACAATGAATTGAATTTTATTACATCTGAGAGAAATCAAAACTCCAAACAACAGGAAATTCTATAGATAGGCTGGCTGCTCTGTGAGGCTGTACTTTAAAGATACAGCAAAATTTTCAAATTCACTGACACTGTTGAGTTCATTTTGATATACAATCACTAAGTCTAATGTTGCCTTTACAACAGGCGTGAATAAAATCATCTACTCGCTTAATTTGCAAATATCTGGACGTGCAAATGTTGTATTTACTCACTTTATTCGCCAGAATAATTCACAAATGACTTGCTTGATTTGCATGTTTGTATCGCGTGTCTGCAGAGAGCCCAAACACACGTGTGTTTAGATAGAATGAAAGAGGAGAGAAAGAGAGAAGGGGTTCCTTCATGTCAGGTCAATCTGTTTTCATCAAACATAACAGAGGTTGACCATACTGTGAGGATTCTGATAAGTTTAAACAACTTACCAGATAATCGGATGGACCTCCTCACTCACTTTCCTCCAGCTGAGCTCTTCTTTTTACTCCTGTCCTGGTGTCACAGACAAGTTTTGTTCTCCAGCTCAGGTGGCTGCATACTGTATGGGTCGTTTATCCTCCATTTTCCATATAAGTGAAAACATGTTTATTCTGTTTGTGATAAGTGATTTCATTTTCTGTTGTCCAATGTAAGTACAATGCTATTTGATCAAAACTTTACAGTTTTCTGCAACCACTACAGCCAATCTGGTCTCCAAGATTTTATGTGGTCCTACTCCATGTCTGGATGATGAGAAGTACTCTTCACAGTTTCATAAACTCCTGAGTGACATGCTGAACAAAGATCCTGCCTCTAGACCAACAGCCGGTGACATTTTGGGACGTGCCATTATTTTAAAAAGTCTACTGAAAAAGGTCTGACACATTTTGAAAAACAGAATTGATCTGATTAACACAATTTTGAGATTTTTTTTTTCTGTTTGAAACATCAAACATGCAGCCATACATACTAGGGGTGGAACGGTTCACAAAATCCACGGTTCGGTTTGTATCACGGTTTTGTGGTCACGGTTTTTCGGTTCGGTTCAGTATACATTGACTGTTACAAAAATCAATTGCGTCTTGTATAGTAAACTGAAAGAATGAGGCAGTCTGACATTCAATACATCATTGTGACAGTCTTAGGTTAAAAGGTAGGTCAGATTCTGGCAGTGCAAGAGAGGAGACATAGTTCCAACATGCTTTACATTTATTTGGCAAATGATATCTCTATCTATCTAAACAAAAAAGTAAAATGGCTCTTATAGCTCTGACCCTTGAATTAGTGCATACAAAAGAATTTAACTTTACTATTTTAAAAACAACATTATATACCATCAACATAAAGTGAAGCATAGGCTCTATCAGCACTAGACTTATGCCCTTTTAAAATCAACACAAAAACAACATGTTTCTCGTAACATGTAACATGTTTCAACTCCCTGATTATTAGTTGTTCATGAAAAGCTCAGTATTTTTCACTTGAAATTGAAGTGCAGTGAAGTGTGTGAAATACAATACAAATCAGGCTGTAGTTTTGATTAAACTTTAAGTGTCACTGTGTTATCTAAAGTCTAAACAAAATGAAATAAATAATCCCAATTAATAGGTCATTCATATAAAATGCAGCATAAACCAAACTTAACAGATCCTGCGCTCTACTGCACTCTCTCACACAACTCTGCTCATTGTATTATCATGTTCTTCTGCAAGAAGATCAGTTTGTCCACATTCTCTGCCAAGAGACGAGATCTACTTGCAGTGACAATGTCCCCTCATCTCCCACTCTGAGGTAATGTAATAGACAGTCACAGTCAGGAAACTTTCAGTTGCCCTGGAGGTCCATCCATCTCACACATAGGCTGTGTGAGACAGTTCTTTCACAATTTCCCGTCGGATCTTTTCATAAAGTGCGGGAATTACCGTGCCGCTGAAGTGTTTGCGGGAGGGGATCTTATATCGTGGCTCGAGCGCCTTTATCATGTACTGAAATCCCGCACCCTCAACCACGGCGTAAGGTTGCATATCTTTGGCGATGAAACACCCCAGTGCCTTTGTTATGCCCTTCGCCCTGTCCGACTCGTCATTGTACGGCTGTTTAAAAGCTGCAGAGAGAAGAAGTTGTGCAGGGTTGCCCCTCCTTGCGCTGTCAACAGCCACACTGGGATGATGTCTCCGTAAATGAACTGACATGTTAGATGTGTTCCCGTTAGCATAAGCAATGCGTGTTGCACAGTACTTGCACACTGTCGCACTTTTATCCACAACTTTCTTACTGCCTTCATAGTTCACCCTGAACGCAAAATGCTCCCATACCCCAGACCTATATAACGCTGGTGGCGCATCCTCCAGCCCCGAGTCTTCTCCGCTCGCCATGTTCACAGCTCCTCTACAACTAATTTCCGGGACACACCCATAGTTGCGCATGTGTATGACCCGAACGGGATGCAAGCACACCGAACCGGGACGGTCGAACCAAACGGTTCAGTTCGGTTTCTTAAACCGTTCCATCCCTAATACATACACTGTACTGTTGTATTTGCTTTGATCAACTGATGGCCGTTGAACTCTAACACTGACCTTTTAATAGAGCAAGACAACCGTGGAATTCCTCCAGACTCAACTGGCCAAACTTGAAGAAGTGGCAGGCAGTTTGGAGCAAGTCCATAAAGGCACCACCATCGCCAGCCTTACAGGAGGAGTGATAGGAGCAGCAGGTGGGATTACAACCATTGTGGGCCTTATTCTGGCCCCGTTCACTTTGGGAGCCTCTCTGATTGTCACTGGGATAGGAGTGGGAGTGGGTGCAGTAGGTGGGGTCACGGCTGGGGCCTCAAATGTCACAAACATGGTCAATCAGTCCTCTAATCGCCAAGCCGTTAAAAACATCCTCAAGGAGTTTGATGAGAAAATAAATGCAGTTAACATCTGGCTGACTGAGATTTGCCAAAGGTTAGAGATTTTGAGGGAACGTTTATCATCTCAACCACCATCTGAGGACAGCAGTTCAAACATGGGACAGCAGGCAGACAGTTCAAACATGGGACAGCAGGCAGGGGGAGCTGCAAGGCTCGGTAAGGGCTTAGGAACCGCTGCTGAACTGGCCCGACACCTCAGTGTGGCAAACATGGGCAGAATTGCAGCCCAGGCTTCCAGGTCAGTGCGTGTGGCAGAGGCAGCGACTGGTGTGCTCTCTGGATTATTTTTGGCATTTGATGTCGTATTCATCGCCATGGATGCTAGAGAGATTCACAGAATAAGACAGACACAGGCAGATGGTGAAACTTCCTCTGAGATCTTAAAATTTGTCCAGTCCGTCAGAAAGGCTGCAAAAGAGTTGCAGGAAATTTTGGATGGGTTCATGGATACTGTCTCAGAGGTCAAATTTCTTGAGCAATTGTCGAAATGAGGGTGAGAATGAGATCCTCTAAACCTTAGAGATACCCAGAGGTGATGTCATGCCACCTCTACTGATGTTATCTGCAAACAATTTTACAGACCATTGAAAAAAGATTTTGATTAATGCAGAGCAGAATAGTAAAATAATAATAATGACAAAAATATATAATAATAATAATCAATAGTCATGTGTGACTGCTTAAACTTACTGAAGTAACAAACTGGTGTTTCAATAAAGTGTAAGGCTAAGATTTTTCACAAACTTCTCTGATTTCTGTAAAAAGTAGGCACACAACACCTTTGTAAGAATCCAGCCATGTCTCACATCAAAAGTCTTTAAAAAAGAAGAGTTAATCTTTCAGAGATGTTTGTGAACTGTTTGATTTAACTATTATGTCAGTAATTTCTCTGCCAGAGCCACATCTTGAAAAAGTGATAATTAAAGATGATACCAAGAGGTGAAGCACATTCATAATCTATGATTATCTTTAACATACAAAAATTAACTGCAGCTTAAATGAGTAGGGATTAAACTTGACTATAACTCTGTATTTTATTCTGCTTGACAGTTATCCCTCCGCTCCTTGTAATTTTAAGCTCCATCTGTCCTTGTTTGTCCCTGAAACTGACGAGCAGGCAAGTGTTCATAAAATAATAATTTTTTCACTTCTTCAAATCTCTTCAACAACTTCGAGGATCTCTTGGATTACAGGTAACATAGGAGCTATTCAGCTCTTGGACAATAATGTCTTTGGGGACATGAAGAAAGTTAATATCATAATTAGCTTTCTTACAAATATTGCAATCCGCTAACGCACATGCTTGTTCCACGATTGTCCTCTCTACTTCTCCTAGTCTGGCCTGCATAGCGAGGCTCCGGTGGTAGAGCTTGGAATTGTGACGTAGGAAATCTCACTGTATCTGACGTTAAAAGTAGTCTGTAGTCTGACGTCTGGGTCTGATTACACCATTAATTGATGGAATATTCAGTAGAATAGTGACTGCATAAAAAAGGTTGCAATATGTTGTTTGGGTGCCAAAAACAAACAGTCAAAAAATCGTTTTTTAATGGAGGTCTAATGTCTGCATTTAGGACAAACAAGGCTGGATGGAGCTATTTCATGTCGACAGAGTTCTATGGGCAGCACCATTTTTTTGTACATATATATGTGTGTGTGTGTGTCTGTGCGCGTGTGTGTGTGTGCGTGTGCGTGTGCGTGTGTAAAAAAAATAATTTTGAATTTTGAATAAAATTTGAAGCCTTGATCTTTAAAAATGATGATAAAAATGATTCATGTCCTAAAAATGAACATAGAAGGAACTGCGGGTTAAAGTGTGTCTTGGTGGGGCACCACCTTGTACTTGTGAATACCATCAGAAATAAACTGACAGTTAATCACACAATGTAAAGCGCAATTAAACATTGTTTTGAAATGAACTGATTGATAAGTGAGCATGAGTGTCACAGGTTTTTAGTTTTAGTTGCTTTTAATGTGAAGATGATTTTTTTTGTGCCTGTTTTTCTTTTTTTTTTCTTTTCGTATGATTGTTTTAAATGATTTATTTGAGTAGTTACAATTGAATAGAAGTGGTTATCAGAATTGAAAATAAAACAACTTAGCGTCTTTGCTTTTTTGTGTACAACATAAGAATTTGCCACCTTAACTGTCTTTTTTGGACCTCCTTCACCTTCCTCTTACCTTTCACACCTTTGAATAACATTGTGACCTACTCTGATACTACATTCAAAACATCCAAGAGATAAACAGGCTTTATTAGTTAGTCATGTTTATAATTTTACCTGCTGATAAAAACTCTCCTCTGGGTGTGCAGCAGTGGCTGCTTTACTTTCAAAAGTTTCATGAAGTAGAGGCTTCATGGCGGACACAAAAGGCAGTCATTGTCGTGAGTGACAGATGACTGAGCTGTGAGTCTAACCTGTGTCTTCATAACAGCTGAAGCCATTATGACTTATGAGTGACTCACAGCTGAACAGTAGACTCTAAAAACAGCTTCTGAAAATCTCCACAGAGTCTGAGAGTGAGCGAGAATCGACAGAAATCTCAGACCCAGCACGGTTTGTCAGTATTTTGGTTTAGAAACTGGAGATAACATGACGGCTGGTTAAAACGGTAAACCACTCAATAGAGCAATGTGTTACCAGCACATGGGCATAAGGCATTAACCTGCAAATGAGTTACTTTAGTAAATCCTTAATCAGGAGACAAGCTGTTCTGTAGGTGCAAATATTTCAGACCACACAGGGGTTAAAATCTATTTTCAGGGATGGTGAACAATAATTGAAGATACAAGCAGTTTGCTGTAAATTGGTAAAAGCTAGAGGACATTGAGGTTTAAAATGAGTGTAATCTTTACCACTTCGGAGTGTAATTATAGCTGCAGCTTAAGTGTGACATGGATTGTCTTCATGAAAGGATCTATGTTTCTTTAAAATAACTGTGATTATAGTTATTATTGTAATTTTCCAGGTTGGTAATGGTCACTCTAATTGCCTGTCGCTCACAGTGACGCAACAACACATTGAACTTCAAATAAAGTTTAGGACTGAAACAAATGGAGAAAAAAAGATCACTCCTTCAGTTGCAGACAGAGAAGTTATTCCAGATCAGGGTCTAAAGCACAAAACAAAGAGGGGGCTTTTAACAAACCAGAGACTGATGTTGAACGTCAGACTGAAACTGATCCGCCCCTCTCTTTGACCATGACACACCTCACCTCTGATCAACAATTTTCACTCTGCAGAAACTTCAGCAACAGCAAAGGTGGTTTGATGCAGTCATACTTAAAAAAAAAAAACATATATCACAACTTGGGCTGGGGGATATGGAAAAAGTTTATCATGACATATTTTTTCATATCATTTGACGATACAAAAAAATCACTTGTCAATCTTAAATGTTCCCTGTTACTCTTAAATGAATTTTAACAGTGTTTTTCATTGGTAGCATGTCTTTGGCAATACATAAGCTACTGCGTCTGTGAGGTCTTTGTGTCATTCATTCATTCATTCATGTTTATTGGCTTTTTGTATAGTCTACCAAAACACAGCAAAATGACGACTATTGTAAAGCATATTGACCAGGGTCCGACCGACACAGAGTTTTTGGGGCCAATGCCAATTATTGGGGGGGATCCGATTACCGATTAATCAGCCAATTTTTAAAAATTTTTATGAAGTTTTAAAATTTTGTTAATTTAAGTAATATATCTATTTACTTTTTTTTAAACAAATGTCTGCTTTTGAGCCTTTCAAACACTTCTTCAAAGAATTAAAGGCAGAAAACATTTCCAAATCCTGTTTTATTGCTAAAACAACTGAAAAAAGAATGAGGTATTTTGTGTAAAGTGCAAACAGTTAACTTCCAACTCTTTTGTTCAAGGTGAAGTGGTCCCACACCTTACTACGCTCGCTTTCTTTTGACATCTGTAAAAACAACAACAACAACAAAAGTGAGAGAACAGCAAGTATGCATTAAATATGCATTATTTAAAAGAATCTGTCTAGCTGTATATGGGCCATTTTCAAACTCATGGCCTACATGAAGCATTTTTCTTAGTTGTGTTTACATAATATGACTTACACTACAACCCTGGCTATTTATTTTAACTGTAATAAAGATGATAAACTAATTCTTTTCCGCTTATTATAAATAAAGCTAACTCACATACATCATAAAGAATGAGGAACACTCGACAGGAAGACTGACTGATCATCATCAGTAATAGTCCACGTATTTATCATGAATCAAACTCGAACCAGAAAAGCGGGTTTGCATATTACACGGTGCTTCACCGTTAACTCGGAGTGACTGAGACCAGCACAGCGGCGAACATGGTGAAGTGGATTGAACTGAAACTTGTTGACTTATTGTGTTTTTCACAAACTGGTTTATTTCCCGTTGAGGCGGACCACTCTCCTCCGTGTCCCTGAGCTGCTGCTTCAGATCCGTCACTCTGCTGTGCTGTGAGGTAGTTAGGGGATGAAGAATGGCATGAAGTCGCTGTAGCGCCATCTACAGGATAAGTCGGGGAAATTTTCAAATGGCCGAACATTTTCGAAGTGAAACAAACAAAAAAAGATCATTTTAAATGAGTTTTCTACATCAACTGTGGTAACTATGAGCTCCAACATGAGGTAAAAAATCTAAAAGTCCACCATTTTATCCTGGAGGACTAATAAAGTCATCATAGTAGTTCAGGGGGAACAGAGAAAGTGAAGGAGTCTGATGATCAGAGTTTACCTTCAGATTGTTGAAATGTTTGACTTTTTCTTTTCTAAAATATAGATCTGTGAATGTTCTCAATCACTTAGAGACATTCTCATCTTCAAATGTTTTTTTTTGTATAAAACAGCTTTTTTAGCTGGAGGGATACGGCTCAATTTACCCCGCTCCTATGGTCAACTTACCCCCCCATACACGGGGTAAGTTGACCACAGGAGACCCCTTTATTTGTCCTGCTATATTCTGAAGATGACAGTTCTGTTTACACTCATTCTGTTGGTTTGCAGGGATTAACAACATCCTGAAATATCTGCAGAGACACGAGTTAGAGACAAAACTAGGATTGACTTGATGATGTGATCCGAAATATGAAACATGGATCATCACTCTTCCCTACTGTGCTATGGTATGACAGTCCAGTAAAACTAACGCCGGTACATCAGCTACACTTTATCTCATTTCTTACCTTAAATCAGACGTTAATCCATTTTCGTGGCTCTAAACAGCAGCACAGTGAGCAGACCGGACACAGCTGTGATTGTTCAGGTCCTCCTGGATCGGTTTCGGTCCTTCAGGAGCCGGACGGTTCGGATTAGCTTAGCTGTTAGCCTGTGAGACAGCGGGTGGCGCTGTTAGCACTTCAGATAGTGTTGTAATTAGAGGTGATATTTGTAAGGCTGTTATAAACACACCTAAACTCATCTTCAAAATAAGGATTTCTGCCGACTGTTCCGTCATTTTGTGCTGTTTTATCATAAAGACGTCGAAATAAAGTTTGCTTCGCTGATTTCAGTTTGTTTCTCCCGCCAACGGTTGTTCTTCTTCCTCGATTGTTTAAAATCTCGAGCTATAGTTCAACTGTCCAAACGGCTCTTTATCGCCACCCACTGAGCAGAGTGTGAACCTGATTTATGACAGTCGTTGGTGGACGTTTATATTTTGCTAAAGATAGTGGATTTATTTGAGTTTCATAAAGTATTTTTAAAAATAGACAATAAACTGTAGATATGCAGCCTAAAATAAACTATATTGTTTTGAAAAATTATATTTAAAATATACGGTTTAAAGAAATATACCCCTTTGTTGTGCATTTGAAAAAAGATACAGCTTAGTTTTACAATTCTTCCAACGCTTGAAACAAAAAAAGCTGACAAAACCTTAAAGATATGCTCTTATTTTTAATTTATTTAATTAATTTTATTTGTGTTTTCACTTTTTATTGCTAGCTTTACCAATTCTTGTTTTCATTTAATTTTAATTCATTAAATCCCTGGCGCTGCGTATGTTCACTTGTTTTTTCCCGTTTTCTCCCCATAGAAATATTTAATCACAGAACATGTTGTGTACCTCAGTATAACAGCTTTAGCGACACCCAGTGGTAGGGGAGAGTTATTGCAGGGAGCAGCAACAAAATCGATGCCTGTTTTCTCGTGTTCGTTTATTTTTCTGTGATCCAAAAAAATCAGTATGATTATTCATAAATGACGAATTTCAGGACAAAGATAACTGGTAATGCCTAAAATATTGAGATACGTCTTATTATATTGTGCAGAACTAGTTGGTGATAAATACTGTAATTTTAGTTGTTTTTTATTGTAATTGGTGAAAAATAATAAATACTTGATTTTGATTTCAGAGCTGTTAAAATAAGCGGTAATGTTGAGGACTAACATTTTCCAACTTTCAAAAATAAGTTCTAAGGATTAAATCTGAATAATTCTTTAATTTTCCAAAAGCAGTTTAATTACTCAGTTTGATTCTTCATCTCTGTGCTGTTTATAAATCACATATTCTTATTTATTTACATATAAAGCAGGACCGCAGCTCTTCAGACTCTCAGGTAAAGGTAGTTTCTGCTTCTCACCTTCATCAGCGTGGGTGGACTCAAGTGTAAAGCAGTACCAACACTGTAAGAACTGTAAGAACCCTTGAGTGAACTAAAGGACATAAAATTAATATTTATAAAGTAAAGATGAAGGGTTTGTTTTTGATGAAGAGCTGCAGGTCATTAGTTTACTGGTTTAATGTTGTTCATAAAAATGGATATAAAAAAAGACCGGTAAATGAAAGAAAACAGATCATTCTACAACTGCAAGTTTAAAAAAAAGAACATTGACCTTAAAGATCTGACTTTTTCTAGAATTGACTTTTTCAAGATTGTGGGAAACGAACAAATTCTGTTCAGTTTTTCCTGAACCCTGAGAAAGATCTGACAATTCAGACTTATTTCTTCATGTTAGGACTTTTTTCATATAAGGTTAAAACTCAATTTCTGATTTTAATCTCTGAATTAAAAGTTTAGTGTTGGAATTCTGACTTATTTTCTCAGAACTTTAAAAAAAAAATTTCTAAATTAAAGTCAGAATTTGACTTTTTTGTGTGAAAAAAAAGACAAATCCAAAAAATGTCTCTCCTCTTTTAGTTGTTTGTTGTTCAGTATTAATTATTAACACTGAAACTGTATTTTTGTTCTTTAACACCATAGACTGTATTTACTGTTTTATACTGTTACTGTTTTATTTGAAGCCGAAAAGTTCTCAGTAATTCCACGATTTCTCTTCAATTCCTGAAACCAGCATTGTGCAGTAGTATTGTACACATTCAGCAGGAGAGTCTCTGTGATGACGCTCGGTTCAAACAGCGTATCCCCCGGTGATCTACTCAATCTCTGTCCTCCCATTGGCTGTATCAGGTGTCAATCATAGAAAACATGAACCCCCTAATAACTTTTAAAAATTGAGCTGTACAGAAAAAAACAGGGGGGGAGAAACATTTATATTCTGAGTCATTCATTTATAAAGTTTGTCCACAGCTCCATAAGGAGGCGGGGTTTATGACCTATACTGCAGCCTGTCACCAGAGGGCGCTGTTCTCAGAGCGAGTCTATTCTAGATACAGCCTATGTTTAACACACACAGAGGTCTTTTGAGGTTTTCTCATTTTTCAGTAAATTTCACAGAAAATGAATAAAAATAAAAAGAACCAAGTCAGTCAAATTGAAGCAATACGTTATTTATAGATAACATATCAGGTTTCTGACAGAATTAGTTGTAAACTATGATATGCTGGGTTACATTCTGATTGATTAAGCCCTTTTTAAAAGAATTAAATTGACTAAAATGAAAGAAACAAAACGACACCATAAAAGAGAGAAAATTCAACCTCATGGAGACAAACAAACGTGATCATCTTTCAGTCGCACAGAGCGTCTCCTCTCTCCTCCACCCTCAGGATCTGCAGCTTTCCTTCTCCTCCATGAAGTCACGCTGAGAGCAGCATGAAGCTCTGAAGCTTTTCCTGGAGCCGTACCTGCTCTGGATCTCCTGCAGACTGAGGGGACGGAGGACAACGCTGGACCTTCAGCTGGACCTTCAGCTGGACTTTTCATTTCCACTCTAACAATCAGACACTGTTGGAAATGTTCGTAGAAACTTTTCCTTTGTGTCTACGTTTGTAAAAGTCAATCAGAAATTTGGACGTCCTTTAAAAGCTGCAGATGTGAGGAAGAGGAGGAGGAGGAGGAGGAGGAGGAGCAGGAGGAGGAGGGCCGAGCACAGGAAAACCTCGTCATTTGAGAACTGATCAGAACTGTACAACAAAAAAACAAAAAAAACCCAAACACATCTGTACAAATGTACAAAAATCAACAGGATTAAAACACAAATCTCCTCATTTTAAAAACAGTCTCTGTGGATCTGAAGTCCAAACTCATCCTGCAGCAGAGTCCCTGTGCCGGTTTGGTTAAGTGCAATCCACCGCACACCTGTACCCGGACTCTGTGGTCCAGTATAAAGGACAGCTGGTTAGTGATCGTTAACGTTAATTCCTCTAATCGATTTGGCTGCTTTTACTGCAGCGACTCATTAACTCTGTAAAAATCTAAAGACATGAAACAAGAAAAAGAAGATCCCTTTCTGCTCCCTGATCTGCTGCTGGGGGTCTCAGTTCAGGTTCAGGACTGAGTTTATGCCCTCATGGAGAAACTTCAGGTCTCAGGTGAGGAGGGAGAAGGTGTGCAGGGAGGTCAGAGACGTCAGGGGACAGTGAAGAGCTTCACTCAGACGTGTTTGGTACCTGCTCAGTTCACAGAGGCCTGAAGGGGTTCAGGAACCAGAACTCTGGACTTCTGCTTTTCATGATACTCAGAAACAAACGAGAACCAGTTTGTCGTCTTTAACGCCTGAAACAGTCAGGAGGGGAAAACAGCTGAAAACAGAAACCTGGTTTCATCATGTCTGAGTAAGAGTAACCGTCAAAGGTCAGAGGATACCCTGCTCTGTCCACCGGGGGGCGCCAACAACACCACAGAGAGAAATCAGGAGGATCTTTTTAGACAGACGTGTTTCTAACGTTTGATTTTCATGATTTAACTTCCTCCTCAAACTGCAGCTGCTCTGATCTGGTTTTTACACCAACAGTGAGGGATTAGACTGAAAACACACCGACTGAGAAATCTGGACAACGTGAACCCAGGAGGGTCTGTGAAGCTGCACTGACCCCAAACAAAACTGGACTAAAACTCTGTCTAGACCGAGTACCTGAACCTGGACTTTGAGGGACAGAGGGGGCATCTGAAGGTGGACGTTTCTGTGAGTGAAAGTGACGACTCAGACATCTGTTCACCTGAACTCTGAGCTCCGCTGCAGCAGGTCGTTCATCATAATCCAGAGACGCCTTTTCACTTCCTGCTACAGAAACGGGTCACATGATTTCAGTCACACACACCTGTCACATGATCTTTTCAGAGGAAAGGAGGAAGGAGAGGACGGCTGAGTGTGCAGAGAAGAGGGGGGGGGGTGTTTGTTTTGTGACCTGCTGCGGCCCTCTGACAGGAAGACTACGCTCCTACTTCCTGGATTTCCTTTCCAGTAAAACCGACTCAGCTGCCGATGGAGGAGGGACAACGCAGAGGGACGGACGACCAGACGACCAGACGAGCTGCTCGACGCTTCAGCGGCCGGAGATTCACTCGCTCACACCGACAACAGAAACAAACAGACTTCTTTATGTCGACTTTGACTCTGTGAGGAATTAAAACCTCCAGATTTCACCGTCATGGTCTCAACAGTCTGACAGGAGAGACGGTCTCTGTCCTCAAACTCTGATTTTCAGGGACATCAGTAAAAATCTGTTTTTAGACCTTTTTCCACCACAGGTAAACTAAACTGACCTCCACAGACTTCAACACTCAGACCGTCTCTTCGTGTTTCGCAGCTCTTCTTCTTCTTCTTCTTCTTCTTCTTCTTCTTCTTCTTCTTCTTCTTCTTCTTCTTCTTCTTCTTCTTCTTCTTCTTCTTCTTCTTCTTCTTCTTCTTCTTCTTCTTCTTCTTCTTCTTCTTCTTCTTCTTCTTCTTCTTCTTCTTCTTCTTCTTCTTCTTCTTCTTCACGCTTCCTAAACTTCCTTTTTTCAGTCGCTCCTTCAGACAGACAAAAATCACTCCCAGTGACACGACTCTGACGCTGAAGCTGCAGGAATGTAAACAGAAGCTGTTTTTACTATTTCATCTCCGCCCTGTTTCCTGACGGAGCTGACGGGCAGGTCTGCAGCTCGCTCACTCTGTTTGCCCGTCACGCCCTCTCTGTCAAGCTTTGCTCTGATGTTGAACACACATTTAATCCCAGTTTCTATAAGATGACAGGAGTTTGATGAGACGATACGTCGGGTAAATCTTCGCTGCAGCGGGTCAGGAGTTCAGAGGCTGCAGACCGAGTCGAGTTTCCCAAACGGACGATACCGAAGTTTATCACGACTCTGGACCGAAGGGGACAGGTTTGTGATTTTAGTTGTTTTCTGAAGCCAATCAGAAGGCCAGAAAGATGCCGAGAGGCGGAGTGGAGGCGGGTCTTCTCCTTCACAGCTACACCCACTAACACGCTCAGGTGAGTCGAGCTCCGTCAGGCGATTGGATCTGTTTTTAAAAGAGCCGCCTTCACTTCCTCCATCATGTCGGCGTTCAGCAGCGTTTACAGAAAATGACGACCTTTAACGGTTTTTCTGGTGGTTCCAAAAGCAGGACTTTCAGGACCCTCTGGTGCAGAACCAGAACCTAAAACGAGCCGTGGACCTGCTGGATAAGGACTCTGAGTTCGATGGTACTCGGGGACTTCAGAGTCCGACTCTCTGAGTGGAGCTCCTGTAGTGGAAAAACCGCCTTCAGCTTCTTCTAACTGTGCTTTTCTAAACCTCAGAGGTCCTGAGGGACTCGGGTTCGAACCCCCCCCCCCTCTGATGTGTGTCCGAGTCGACCCGTCAGGAAGCCGACTGGGTTCATTAAAAAAAAGGTCCTCTCACTCCTCCCTCCATGTTCTAGAAGGCACTGAGGTGACAGGCTGAGGGTGGAGTTAGTTCCTGGAGCTCACAGTGAGACCAGCTGATTTGTCAGAAGCATCTAGATTATTAGATCTGCGTGTAAAGCTCTAGGTTAAGAAGAACATCTACATTCTCTTTAGAAAAGTCTGAGGATAATCCTACAAAAGGGGGCGGGGAAATCCCCAACCTCTGTTAGAAAACACGCCCCTTTGGTGTTGGACCTGAGGGGGGGAGGGGAGAGAGGGCGGAGCTCTAAGGATGGAGGTTTTCCCTGCAGAGATGAGAAGCAATCATCTGGAGAAGATGGTGGAGAAGAAGAAGAAGGAGGAGAGGAAGAGGAAGAGGAGGAGGAGGAGGAGGAGGAGGCTCCTCATCAGCACCATCATGTCCTGTAGTGAGTCTGATGAAGAGTCAACAAAGACGGGGCGGACTAATTCCTGGTCACTCCGTTTAATCCACACGAACAGGAAGTTAATCCAGCTGGACTCAGAAGAAGGAGAAGAAGAAGAAGAGGAAGAAGAAGAAGAAGAAGAAGAGGAAGAAGAAGATGAAAAAGAAGAAGAAGTGGAGGAGGAAGAGGAAGAAGATGAAGATGAGGAGGAAGATGAAGATGAAGATGAAGATGAAGATCTGGTTTTGGTTTGAGAATAATCCTCAGAGTCAGACTCCAAACAGAAACAGAAAGGCGGGACTCCTCCTGGACGTGTGGACGGGACGCCGTCAGGAGGCGTGCGTCGCTCCTCAGTCACTGCTGTCGTCTTCGTCGTCGTCGTCCGACAGGTTGTTGAACTTTGACCCCGGCCGGTTGATGGAGTCTGAGCGGAGCGAGAGGTTTCCTGATGTCAGCTGCACGTAGCAGAACTCGCAGACTCTGACGGGTTTGGACGACTGGCTGGGCAGGAGGTACTTCTTCTCCGAGCACGGCCCGCACACCACGTAGCCGCACTTCCTGCAGTGATGGCGGCGGCTGACCGGTGTGAACTTCACCTTCTGGCAGCGCATGCACACCGTCGCCTCCGAGTCGGGCACCCAGACGGCGGCGTGCTCTCCTGTCGGGGCCTTCCCGCTTTTCTGCAGCAAGTCCCCCACACACTTCCCTATGTGGTTCATCCACTCGGACTTCTCCGTGGCGGTGGCGGCGTACACGGCGAAGGACTTGGTGGGCGTCTTGATGAGCCAGCCGTTGCGCAGGTCGCCCTCGTCCGGGACGGTGTCGATGGTGACGCTCTCCAGAGGGATGATGTGCTGCTTGTTGTACTTCTTCTTCTGGATGA